>BOPP01000025.1:9353041-9377787 GCA_017312745.1 Gryllus bimaculatus
ACAAAGAGGAGGAGGGATAGACCTGGAAAATGATTCGATTTTATAAAGGGAATTTAAATCAAACAGACAGTGAGACTTCGACTGTCACAATGCAACGGCAAGTAGGGCAACATGTTAATGAAAGAAACGGAGAATGAATATTTTTACGAAGGTAAAAACTACAGCCACTAAATAAATAATACAATAGTAAAAAATTAAAACATCTTAGTCCTTAAACAAATATATAATCATCTAATAAATACGTAATATAATAACTGTAACTTAAAGTCCTCTCCTTCAATTCGTCAATTTCGGAATTTCGCCTGGTCCATTCAAATCCTAAAAGGATTTATTAATTAATGATTTAACTGTTTGATATTAGAGGAAGATTTAAGCAACCGTATTCTGGTGAAAAGAACAAGAGACAAACTTATATTTGACTGTGACGTTTTCTACGCGTGCATAGACAATACATTTCGAATATTATTGATGTCTTCGAAGAAGTTACGAATACATACTATTTTATATAACTACGAAGTAATTAAAACAGAATCCTCTTGTTTCGTGAAACATTATTGTGATGGGAGAATATGATCATCATCGAAGACTTTATTTCTAAAAAATGCTGCACTTACGGTAGGCTTCCCTTAGAGTAAGATAGCGTTTATTGCCATGGTGGCCCCGAGTATGACACGGACTCGATCGAAGTCGTAGAGACCGACTCCCCAGATGGGCACAGGGTCACGACAGGGGTTATCCTAGGATTTGATCTGGCAGTTTAACGCCCCAGAATAAAGGAATAATAAATAAATATACTATTATCTAAAACGTAGATTTGTAAGGGGGAGTCATATTCCATATTCTTTCTTCATAAGCGAAGTAAATCCGGTTGTCACACGTACATGTCGCAGGCTTCTTGGATTTGGTCGGTGTAGTCTGCCCTCAATGCCGTTACTTCTGCGACTTGAACATAACGAAATCTCGCTGGCTGAAGTGCGAGATTGTTTTCACTTCTAGCACAAACAAGAATACCAAATATTTTAAATGTACAATACTTCAAAGGAATAATTTAATAAGAGATTCAGCCAAAGCAATGCGGTAAAATAGGTAGCATATGAATCATGAAAAAGCAAAAAAATATCACAAAAGGGAATCAAAACTGTTCTCATCCAAGAATGATTTAATGAATTTTGGCAGGAATACAAATTATTTCTGTAACATGTTTTCCGTAGAATTCACCATCGCAACCACGATAACCACGCAAAAGCTTTCTCTTTGGACCACACTACAACCACAGGGAATTCAGCATGCTTTATTTTTCTCTAAAACCACCAAATACGCAAATATGGTTCCGAATTTCTTGTTTTATTCGGTGTTGTCATTTACGCTACGAGATGAATGGGATTTTAAAATCTGTACACATCCACGACAACGCAGACTGCTGTCTGCCCCTGCCATGCATGTTTCTCGTAATGTAGAGATAATGCACATTCCTGCCTAAAAAGAAGGGAAGCGGTTCGGAATGCACAAAATATCCTCTTCTGCCTTCACATCAAATGGATCTCCGCTTGTATGCCAAGATACATCGAACCGAAAGTAGACATGATACGGACAGTTTAATTAGAAAAGGATCGTTTAAATGTTTTACGATATAAGCTGGACGACAAGCACCAATGCGGAGTTTTAAATCAAGTTTCACTTCCAAATATATGCATAAACAGCACCGAGGCAAGCGGCCACACGTCGCGGTGGGAATTGCGGTTGTAGACTGCCAAGAGATGGTAAGCTTAATCATAACTTAGTTTTAACCTACAAAAGTAGTGATTCAAGAGAACATTCTTCGCGTGTAATTTGTAACGTTACAAAAAATATTATATTATTCCACTTATATTTTACGCTATTTATTTTGTCTTAATCTCTTAAAAACTCCATCCCTCTAACGCAAGAGCGGGAGATTTAACCAACTAAAAATACGTATGGAGAAATTCAAAGGGTTCAGGAAAATAACTCTTTGCCGGGTAGCGGGAAATGTATTCTTTCACCGGAAATGTTAATAATTTTTGAACACTCATATTTTGAAGAAAATAAGTGTATTGGCACTTCGCGGAAAAGTACCACGATTGACCTCACAATCAACTGGAAAACACTTAATTTTGAAATACCTGGTTTCTGGAAATGATTTAAGATCTACTATTCACGTTAGAGATGATTTTAAACAAAGAAATATTTAATTTCAGGTAATTTAAAACATAGGATTGAAAAGAAAATTTACTTATGCAATGACTTCATTTAAATGCAATCGTTTTATTTAAAAACCGGACTTGTCATTACTTATAAGCGCGCATTTACTTTATTTGACGAAGACAAATTTAAAGAAATACAATGCCAGTTACTTGGAAACGAAACACACCTCCACTCGGCAGGCAACGCACTAGCGGGCCCGTAATCAAGTAGAAGTTACATTAAATGAACTTTCCTTTGTATGTACCAAAGAAAACGCATATTAACACTAGACATTTTTTGGAGAATTTTCGAGAAGCACTCCATAAGGAATGCTTCCTTCGATAAATTTGTTTTCAGCCAAATACATTAAATTACGAAACGAGACGAGAATTAATTAGACTCAAGAAAAAAGGGTTTTCTGAGTCCTTTAAAGACAGTTCTTGAAAGAAGAACATGTCAATCTTTTCGGAAAATATGCGTACTTTCGCAAAATTTTAACCTAAATATAGAACAAATTTATATTTTTTAACGTTTTTTTCAAGGACTGTTCATTTGCTTTTAGAATTATTCTCATATCTATTAAAAATACGGTAAAAAATTGCGGTTAGTTTCATTTTCCAGCGAAGTAAGCATTTTCGAAAATTGCAAAAATTAACATTTGAAAACTCCAAAATTGAAGATCGAAATGTTTGGTCGTTTCAACAAAATCTATTCCAAAAGGTCAGCTCTTTATAAAATGTCATTGTACAGTTTTTGTGAAAAAACGAGTAGATTTTGCGAACTTTGTACTTGATTTTAATGCAATTTATAAAAACCATTTTTTTTAAAACCCTATTTTTAAAAACAAAAAATCAAAAATAAATAACATACATGTAGATGACCAAGCTGACGCACAACTTCCTGCGGAGATGCGCCTGTAACGAAACAGGTTCGAGCACAAAACGCGAAAGACCCGAGAAACCTGCCGAGAGCTCGCTTTGCAGCAATACAATTACTCGCAGATCGGCCGGTGATCGAACCCGGCTCAAAGCGATTGGAACAAGGTGTGCATTACGCGTGTTTTGAATATCCAAACTGCCTGCTCGGGAGACGTGAAGATCTCGTTAGGCACTGGAAATTGTCGAAGGGTTTCTTTGGCAGGGGTATTTACCAGGGATCTTTTTTTACAATGCAAGAACAGCTGATTTTCGCCAATCTCGAAGGATGAACGCGTCGGGAGTTTGAGAGGCCAATCACGGACCACCATTCGCTCTAGCAGTGATTTTGCTTGGTGGGTGCTTTAGAGCATGAGTGGCACAAGGCAGCTATAACTGCGCGAACAAACAACATGCAATAGAGGGCATATTTGTCGTAAAACTGAATCGATTTTAACATGAGGATCTTGTTTTTCTAATTGTCGATTTATTTTAGCGCGTTGTGTTTATTAGTGGCTGATGGACTAATTAAATTAGTGATTCCGGGCGCGTCAACTGCTATGCATATAGTTCCGTAAGTGTAGTGTGTGTTTTTTTTGTCGGGGGGGGGCGGCGGTGATCTTCCTGTTGTATAGTAAGATCTGGCGCAGAATTTTACAGTCGGCTAGCCGGGGTTTTCCCACCATGTTCTTGCTCCTCTAGTCGGGTCAAGCTCTACACTCTTACTAGTCACCCGACATGGTGTGGTAGTGTAGTGCATTGTAATGTAAGTTCGTGTGTAAATGACGGTAGAGGATCATGGATAAGGAAGGGAAAGGAAAGATCAAAACGTTTGCATGGGCCTGCGTTTGTTTGGCTACTGCTCCGGCATTCCCTGGTGTTGAATCGAATAACACGGAAAACTCACCGACTAAGCAGCCGACGTTTAGAGTACTCTCCAGACGCGGTGCCCGAACCTAGCTATGTTAACTAGTGGCAGAATTCCTGCCGTCTGGACACGAACATAGTACCCCTCGGTCAGAAACACAGCAGTGGATGATCAATAATTCCTTGCGCCACTAAGCCAGTGAGCAGTGAGTGGACGTTCGACCTGCAAGGCGGGCGGGCACAGGTTAACGAAGGCCCATTTTCGAGGGATATTTTTTTATTATTTAAGGACTGATACTACTCTGTGTTTTGCTGTACATAATTTTATAACGGGGCGGATATAAAAGGTTTGCGTGCGGGCCCGCTGTCGTTGAGAGTTAGAGAATGGACATTGGTAACAAAACATTGATGTCGAAAGCAGGTATCTTTTTTTCAAAATAAAAAAAATATCAATGTTAAAAATACATTGCACTAAAAACCATCGATGTGTTTAGATTGTTTATAAGCTTAACATTAAATTTGTGTGCATGAAAATTTAATTTGACACTGTACGGCGTTTATCAATTCTCCCAATAAAGGATATGATAGGGCAGACCTCTACGCCCACAGCGTATTTTGTTTAACTAATTCTCAATGTGCGGAAACTAAATATGAAGAAAGAAGACATACAAGAGCTGGAGGTCTTTTCGGTCGAGTGAAGTTTGGATCGATGAATGTAGTACAACACAGCGGTTCCTTAGGTCAACATGAACTAAGTGTTACCATAAAAACTTTATTTTTAATTGCTAGCAGTATTGGTGATCAATGGAAAAACATCGACCACAACACAAACATTCGAGACAAAAACAACATCGACCACAAAACAAACTCGACCAAAACAACAAACATCGACCACAAAACAAACATCGACCACAAAACAAACATCGGGACACAAAACAAACATCGACACAAAAACAAATCATGGACAAAAAAAACATCGACCCAACAACAAACATCGACAACAAAAACAAACATCGGCAGCACAAAACAAACATCGTGTTTAAAACTTCCGGATTGTTCTACAAAACATCGATGTCGCATCCCCAGTTGGAGACGCTACAGCCGATGTGTATCGTCTTATTGTTGCAAGTGTTTACTTAGTTGGCCAGCGCTTCCGGACGCGCTGCTGTGGGTGCGTCTATCCCGCCCATGGCGCGCCAAGTGGCCGTGCGGCGGACGACGTGTGACTTAGCGCAGAAGCCCATGGGCCCCAGCGCCCTCCGGGGGAGGGCGGCGGCGGCGCTGAGCGATTGCGCCAGACGCGCCCGGCGCGCCCGGCCCACGCACCCGCGCGTGATTATGGGCGTGGCTTTCATACATGAACGATTTCCGAGTGGCATGATTTTTCACACAGCCGCACTCTCCTTAGCGTCATAACGGCGCTGCCAACCACCTCCCTCCACCTCCCTCCCAGGGTGAAGAAGAGGACGCCATACAACACCCTCTTTTCACTCGGCGCTCGATCATCTTGTTGGATACGATGGACTCGCTGTTTTCTTGCTATTGACTTCGCTTACTCGCTTGCTGTTTAATTGATTGTATCTTTCTGTCCAATGTCGCTCGCGTCCGTTCGTCACCTCGTGGCTTCAGATCCGTAAGTAACTTATCCTTCCATACTTGTACTAGTGAATTACTAAAATTGATTTAAAAAACAAAATACGCGAACTTGTTTTTGCAAATTATTTATTTAAGGTCGTTTAGAAACCAGGTCATTGCTGAGGCACAGTTAAAAATACAGTACTTAGAATCACGGAAAATATTGCAAGGAGTACCATACATTTGGAGATAGAGTTAATCGAAGTACGTGGTACATGGGATTGGAAAATGTCCTAAATGGATAGCTAAATACATTTGCCAGATTAAAATTTGTTAAGCAAGTTTAATAATCTTCCTGTATTTCCACATAACAGTGGAATACACAATAAAGATCATATTAATTTAAGATTTGCTCTTTCGGTCGTCATCCAATGGCAATCAACAACAAGGTGCTTTGTAGATACTGGGGAAGTTCGCAATTTGGGCAAGGATAAGATATAAACTTTTTCTTCAGACTCGATTCATTCATCTTAATGGGCTTAAACGTAATATACTACTCAAAAACCGCAAGAATCATTTAACTTGCTGCATTATTTGCTCAAGAACTCCAGCCCCTGCATCTATGCATCGAGCTTGTCAAAATTCTTGAATCGAAATTTCTTGTGCCTCAATATCTTGTTTTTTCATGGTTGGTCTCCAACGATAACCAGTATACAGTATTTTCACCAGGGCATGATCTACTTTGAAGGAAAAAGAAACAACTCAGCTCGCGGGTCCTGACAATATTTCAATAGTTTTCTTAAAAACCTTCATTGAAGAACTATTTTTTATGCGTGGGTAAACATTCCTTCTTAATTCGTGTATATCTATAAATAATAATTTTTTTCGAATTCTTGTGGACAACTGCTTCTTCTCCGCCACCTCATGTATTTAGTTAGTCAAAAACTGGTGTGTGACGTGCTATGGTGGAGAAGTTAATTTGAAGTTACATTTATGTCAGGAGCAAACAAAGGAGCCATGTCAGCATTTTTGCCTCAGATCGCGGAAACTGGCGAAAACCTGATAGAGAATGTAAATACACACCAATTAAGAAGGATTTTTTTACACGGCAAGATATAGTTCCTTCACTATATATATATATAATATATATATATTTATATATATATATATAATTATATATACTACATATATATATATATATATATACATATACATGAAAAAATGCGAAAATGTATCTGTTCTTCTTCCTAAGATCCCTACTCGTAACACGATGGATTTTACTCGTTGCGCCCAAGTTTGCTTAAGGGGCGTCTCATGATGCCTGTCAAGAAAGAGATTTAAATCCACGCTAACGCCTGTTCTCCGCCTAGAGAATCGCATTTGGTCCTAGCTGCAATGTCTATTTCACCCTTTTGCTGGGCCAAGTCACTGCTTTTGGCCTGCTTCAAACAATGCCTCATCCCACGTCACCGATCCCAATGACCGACAGTCCCTGCGGCCGCGTCCGCCAAGGGGGTGATCTCACTAGGCGGCGGACGGGAGGCCTTCGGCGGGTCAGAGGTGCAGCGTGAATCAAAAGTGGCCGCGGTGGAGCCTCGGTTCGAAACAATTTCAACGCATCAGCAATTCCGAGCGCCCGCGGTGGAATGGGAGGGAGAGAAAGGCACGCGGTGGGCGTGGCGGGCGGTTGGGGCGAAAGAGGGCGGGGAGGCGGGGACGGGTCAAGGGGCGGAGCGGGCGGGGGCGGCGGGAGCGGCCGGGGGCGGCGGGGGCGGCGGGAGCGGCGGGGGCGGCGGGGGCGGCGGGGCCCGGGGGGCGGCGGGGGCGGCGGGGGGAAGTGGAGTGGAGGGCGTCTTTTGTTACAAAGGGAAAGAGGCTCTATGATGTAGAAGGAAAGGTTGACGGGGAAGTAGTTGAGGAGAACCTGCAGGAAAAAAGCGTGAAAGCCAGGGCAGGTAGAAAGAGAGTAGATTCTCCATCGTCATCGGGACATATCATCCGGACAGTAAGGATTAGGAACTCTTGACCTGGTTCTGTCTCGAAATCTCTTCATTCATCTCTTTCAAGGTATGCCTTCTTTATTTTTCTTTTGTTGGAGTATATTGAAGAATAGTTTTACTTATCCTATGGTTCTGTGGCATTCTCAGGACATTACTTTCATTTGTCTTGAATATTACTTGATGTCTATAACAACTCAATATTTATATTATTCTTCTTCCACAAAGAAAAGGCTGGAATTTTTGTGTAACTAATTGTATTATCTATTATTATTATTATTTATTATTATTATCGTAACTAATATTTATTATTATTTATTATATTATTATTATGTATTATTATATTATTATTATTTTGTGGCGTAGGGATGTAGCGACCCATGCCCTGCACGCCCTTACCGGTGGTGGGGAAGCAGCATTAGCCTGGTTTCTCTACTACAAAGGAAGTGGCTTGACCGGCCTGTCATCACCTGTAAGATATCATTTACCTAAATCTTTCCCGAACCCGGAGCCATGGGTTGGATTGAGTCGCTCGGAGGCTTTCCGTTTTCTAACTTTAGGTGTATCCTTAATTCCTTTTTCCTGTTCAGAAGGCAGAAGTGTTCAAATAGGGTAGATTGAGCTTCGGAGTCTTGGAAGACACTCAATCTAAGGGAAGGAAACCCTAAAAGAAAAATTACCCGGTCCTCCTGAAGGGGGTTGAGGCATGGGGCAGCACCCCATCCTCGGAAAATCAACAGCGCTCAAAACTCCTCATGGGAAATGGAGCCTCGGATAAACTCACCGACGTCGACAAAGGCAAAGATATGGTCCTATGATTTTGGGATGCTGAATGTTTAAGGTTTAAGCAAGCACTAAGTTAAATGAAGTTTTTAACGCAATAGAGGAGTTTAACGTAGATATAATAGTCGTTGAGTGAAACCGAAAAAGAAGGGAAATGGAATGACAGGAAGGAAATTATGTTCACTTTTTTAGGGAGTGGGAACGAAGAAGAGCAAGGGCCGGGTGTCCCTCGTTTGTAACATAAAGATTGGAGAAAAATATTCAAAGCTGGTAGCAATTGATGAGAGAATAGCAATGTTCGCACTTGTACGAAGAGGAGCGCAATGGTTTTTATTACTAGAATTTATGCTCAACAGACCGATCAAGTGTTGCAGAAAAAAGATTTTATATTTTAGAGAAACTGACTATGCTGCTGGATTCTATTGGAAGTCGCAAAGAAGTGTGCTTCTAGGTGATTCTTATGGGAAGAGTTGGAAAACGAATGGCGAATAATGTTTGTGGGGCGATATGGTGAAAATGTATTAATGACCAACGGAGAAAGACTTATAGAGACATGGTGAACTGTATGACCTTAAAATATGATGGCTATTTCCACAATAAAGAAATACATAATTTACGTGGATCCCAACCACTAGAAATTGCAATCATAGTGACTACATAATTACTAAGGCAACAGTCATCAAATAAAGTGGGGCGATGTTCGGGTTCAAGAAGGTGCTTCCTGTGGATCAGATGCACTACTACTAAAAGGAAAAGCTTACTTATGTATAAACGTACTTCAAAAAGTTACGGAAACACAAACAACCAGTACAAAAGGTGGAAAATGAGAGTAGATGTGGCCGAAATCCCAATATGACAGCCTTGAAGATGTTCTATTAGCATTTTTGTACAAATTGCGCATGGGCAGAAAAAATTAAAGCTACGATCAATGGAAGTACCTGAAGAAAAATACCAATTTTTTAGAAAAATCAACTCATGAAGCCGCTAAAGAAGCTTTGGGAGAGGAGGAAATGTGTATATAAACAAAAAGACCTTGTGGTGGACAGAAGATATAAAGTCTGGTCGAAGAAAAGAAAAGTTATATTTGAGATGGCTTTCCACAAAGGATTTGAGACAGAAGTGAATACAACCAGAATGAAATATTTTGGTCAAGAAGAAGTGAAGAAGGAAAAAATGTATTCTGGGAACAAAAATGGACAGATTAAGACAAGTGATTGGTAAGCACAAATCGCAGAGAGGCATGGAAAATGTTACATTCCATGAATGAATACAACCCAGATGGCATTTAGTAGACGCAATTTGGTATTGAAAATGGCAAAAAAATTTACTAATGAAATTTTTGACAGAAAATAGAGCTAAATTTCGGATAAATTTATGAACCACTGCACGTAAATTCATCACACCAGATGTGACTGGAAGAGTTAAAAAAAGGTTAAGAAACCATGAAAATATAAGCACCTGGGGCCTGGAGGTATATCCATAGAACTGGTTTAAACATTATCCCTATCGTAGGTTTTGAAATTAATATAGCTGATATATTAATGGCATTTTAAAAGCGAGGTAAAATACCTGAAAATGGAAATTATGCTACATAAATTCAATTTACAAAAAAGGTTGCTAAAAAAGATTGGTAATAATTATAGAGGGATATAAGTGTGACCTTCTCTTTGGTTAGAACTGGTATGGACGAGTGGCTAAAGTAATAGAAATGAAATGAAGCATCAGACTCAGAAGAGCAAAGTGGTTTTTAGACCAGGAAGATGTGTATTGACAATATTTTCTGTCTCAACAACTGATGGAAAAAGCATTGAGCGAGGAGAAGATTCAGCATAATTTTCATTGGACCTCAAAAAGGCTTATGATAATGGTACAGTAAAAGAAGTAAATGGGGGGCAATGGAAGAAAAAGGAATATCAACAAATACATAAATGGCAGTCAAACAACTTATAAGCTTAACAAAGTCGTAAAAGTGGGCAAAATTGTCTATCAGACAACTTCCTACAGTAAATAAAGGATTCGGAAAGGCCTGCTGTTTCTCCAACCTGTTTAAAGATATACATTGAATAAAGCCCTAAAGAAATGGAAAAGAAAGTGAGAAGCATGGGTGTCGAAATAGTGATGAAAACTTGTTTAGTCTACTATTTTTGCAGATACCAGGTGATAATGGCTGAAGTATGAAGACGATGTATCTTATATGTTTCACGAAATTTAGTAGACTGAGTATGCAAAAATGCGGGGATGGATAAATTTAACAACAAAAACTGATATATGGTGTGGGAGGTATGCCCCATGATTTTAGAGACTAGTATAGGAATAATTAAAGGTAAAACATCAAATATAAGTATTTGGGAGTCACACTAACAGCAGATGGTAGAGACGGGAAAAAACCAAGGGGGGAAAAATGTGAAAATAAAAATATAAGAAGGAAAAATAGCCCATAAGGCAGGTTGAACCGCAGTGCTATAGAACTGCAATTATTTCAATGAAACAAGAAACGCATATATAGCTCGTAGGGGCTGGGGCAGAAGCTGACACTATCAAAAAATTGAAAGACAATTTCAATCAACAGAAATGATGTCTGGCGAAGTGTTTGTAAACTTTTCTCTTGTTAGCATAAAATAAGAAATGAATGAAATAAGAAATAAAATGAAAGTGCAAACAACCTTTGAACGATACAAAAGAAAATGGAACAACTAAATGGCATGGGGACATATGAGCAAGTTGAAATGATAGACTTCCTCAAAAGTTTGGGAGTGGATACCAAATCGAAGAGATACAGGGGAAGACCGGAGAAGAAATGGGAACATGGAATAACTGAAGCATGGAAAAGAGAAATGGAAGAAAACGATGTTTTGGGAATAAAGAGGCTGGAAATTGGGATGCGGAAAACGGCAAGGCTGTAAAAACCGCTAAATAGATAGATAGATAGTTATTATTATTAATTATTATTATTATTAATTATTATTATTATTATTAATGTATAACGTGTGCTCCCTTTTATTAGGTTTGCGGTGAGTATCTGTTTGCGAAGTCACTAGAATAAATAAGGAGGCACAGAGGTCAGACTGGTCACGATATCTATCCAACAAGAGTAAGCAATTTTGATTCGTGTGTATAGCTTGTTAGGACCACGTGACGGTTTTTTGAATAAATGTCGTATTGTCCAAACGATAGCGGAAAGCACGACCTCTTCACTCCTCTTCGCAGAACACTTTCACTTCTTTTTTTTTTTTTTCTTTCTAACTTATGCACTTATGTTACGCGATACTTTATTTTTCATTTATATATTTACTCTCTCGGAATTTAGGAGCCCTCAAGCTGTTAATGTTTCGAAGGTTGCTGGGACGCGAGGGGATGTGGAAGGGACTACGGAAGACACCTGCCCTCTTCAACGTCCCTTCCTCATTTTTTCAGAACCGCAGATCTGCCGACCTTTAAATGAGTTAAAGGAAAGTTCCTATCAAATACTTTGAAACAATTTTTCTCTACAACCGAGTTAAAGAGGAAGCTGGCGACTGTATCGCTGTGGTCGCTAAATGGCATTTATTTTCGCCGTTGGTGGGTGAGTCTGATCGGAGTCCTGATTAGACGATGAGCTTGTACAGAAATGTTTGTCAGATTCGATGGAGCTAAGCAGAGGCTGTCGACACTTAAGCAACATGTGATTGCATGTATTTCTAAGTCAAAAAAATCCTCAACCTGTTATTTTCGAGACGTTCGCGGTGATTTCTTTCGATGCGGGACTGGTTGGTTGGTGACGTAGTTCCGGGTGCGTAGCCATCTTGGACTTTTTCCGTGAGTATTCGTGTGTGTTGAAGCAAGAGGTGGCCTTTTTTCCTCCTCCACTCTTGACACGTGAAATCTGTCGTCAACGTAACGTTGTTGCTGAAAATTTTCCCACGCCGGTATATCCGCGCAGCGGGGCACGTCCACCGGGATAAACTCAAAGCTCCCGACGGGTTCTCGACATGTGTGGTTAGTGTATTTCCTGTGGTAATGGTAGGATTTTAGTACAAAACATTTGTAGAAATTAAACCAAAAATTACGACTTCAATTTTTAAAGCACTCCATACTTTCTCGTTGTAAAAAGGCTTAAGGTTGCGGATGAATATGCAAATTATACATTTTTCTCAAACAAGGGATGACAACGTACAAAAAAACAAAATTTTTGCTCAAAGTATTACACTACAGCAAAAGTAAAGAGAGACGAGAAAGGAAAGGTGTTAGGTACAGACACGGTATTTGGCTAAGAAAATGTTTCTCACAAAATTATGTACTTTACTAGATGTATTATTTCAGTTAGTGGACTAATAGAGGAAGAAATAACATTATTAACTGGTTAATACAACGATTGACGTATGTTACGATTTGCAGATGTACTTAGGTTTGTCCTTTTTTCCCATGAAGTATGGGTGATACTTTCTTTCTGGTTTCTAATATTTTTCGACATGTTTTATGTCTATAAGTTGTTTAGTGCTTTGTAAGTAAATTTTTATAAATATCTAAGGATCGAAACGTCAGAAAATGAATAAATTGTGAGTTACCATAAAATGTTACAAAAATATGTCAAATAATTAACCATAATTTATCTGAATAGTGGGCAATTTGTAATAGTCAATAAATCATTAATATTATATAACAAGACATTAAACATTTTCCTTTTTAAATCAAGAAATTCAGTTCATATCTCACGCGCTTTAGCAGGAGGTCTTAGCCCTTAAGGAGACCTCATTGATGAGATTCAAATAAATAGATAAAATAAAAATGGAATAAACGTATTGTTTCTAAGTAGAACCATAAATCTAGAATGTTTAACCCACTTATGCACCAATGTACTGGGCACAATATACGTTAGAGTTAATATTTGTATATTTCCATGTGAAATTTAATCATATATGAGTGCCAGTATGGATTATCTATTAATATAGAAGTGTATTCATTTTGGCGCACAATTGTTGAAATATACTGGAGCTAACAAAAGTTGCGTTGCCTCGTTGAATCCACACCCTGGTTTATGGAATTACTACATGGAGCGACTTTAGGCTATTCAATAACTCATACTTCTATATTACTATTAATCCAAGGTAGAATGATAAACTCACTTATATTTGGCATTGGCAAAGGATTTTGATGTGAACGACTTGCATAATTAATAGCGTAAAAGACAATACATTTTACCAAATAATCAATAAAAATTTCCAGAATCAGTAATATGAAAAAAGGTTGAGGGTTGGCAAGTATTCAACGGTTTTTAATTCAACTATTCATGGCATTTATAATTAAAATTCTAATTTTATATTAAAATGATTGAATAACGGCAATTTATTGGAAAATTTACGTGCAATAATTTTAGTGATAAAAATACTTTCCTTGAAATAAATTAACAACACCGGTTGAACACGTGCGACCAAGTAAACCACGCGCGTCTGCAGTTTGTAACGAAAATTCACTAAAGTATTGACACCTACCATGCTATACAGTATGTTTGGTAGCTAATTGGAACACAGATTTGAACTTCCAATAGTAAGAAAAAGCTGGAACTTTGGCATGGGTTAAATGCCTTCTCCCTTCTAGATTCGCCTCTTTGCCTTTAAAAACTGTTTATCTTCGTTTATATTGTGATCACTATTATATAATCGTTTAATTTTATTAAATTTCCTGAATTTCGTGTGTTTACATAAAATTTAGAAAAATAGAAATATCTTAATAAACATGTTAATTACTTAACAAAACACATGAGCCCGCAAATGCTCCGGCTGGATCGTCTGCGATAAGAGAGAGGAATTACGATGACAAAAAACGCCTGTTATTTCCTAAGATTATTTCATGCCAATGGAGAGAGAAAGAAGGTCAGAAGTACATAGAACCGGAACAGCAAATCGTGATGCCGCCAGAAGGAAATTCCTGCCCAGGACACAGACCGTGAATTTGCATTTTGAGAGGGTTTCGCAGCCGGTGAACGTAGCAAACTAGTTTGCGGCCACCTACGCGGGCAGGAACGTGGGGCGGGGCAGGGGCGCGGGGCGTGGGCGCACGAGGCGGGGCGGCAGATTGAGCACGAGCAGCGAAATGCGGCGGCAGGAGGACTGGGTGCGCGAGATGGAGTGGAATGGGGGGCGGGGCGGGGCGGTCTGAGGGGGGGGGGGTGAGTGGATGGTATGAAGCGGGATTGGTGTGGGGGTTGGGGCTGAGGTGGAGATATGGTCGGGGCGGGTGGGGTGGGTTGGTGGGTGGGGTGGGCGGTGAAGGGAGGGGAAGCGGCAGAATCGTCGAACGGGACAGAGGCAGGACGAGCCGATGCGGAGGCGGGCGGGGGGGACGGGGGCGGGTGGGGCGGGGGCGGGGCGTCTGGAAGGGGAGGGGGGGGATGGAATGTTGAAGCGGGATTGTGTGGGGGTGGGGCTGAGTGGAGTATGGTCGGGGCGGGTGGGTGGGCGGTGAGGGACGGGGAAGCGGCAGATGGTCGGAACGGGACAGGGGCAGGACGGAGCGATGCGGAAGCGGGCGGGGAGGGACGGGGCGGGGTGGGGCGGGGCGGGGCGTTTCAGATGCGGTGGAGGGTGGGTAGAATGATGCGGGGAGGGCGGGTGGACAGTCGGGGCGGGGGAAGCGGTGCGAGGAGGAGGCGGTTTGGCGTGCGGAAGGCCGGTGCGGGGCGGGGGCGGTAACGTGGCGAGGCCGGAGCGGGGCGGGTGCTGGGCGGGAAGGGGCGGAGGCGCGAGGCAGGGCTTCGCAGCTCCGTGAGCAGACGCTTAACGCGGGGATAAAGATGCCCTCCGTGGAAACGCTTTCCCGCGCGGCGCAGGAGTTTGCTGCCTGGCTGTTCCAGATGGTCTCACCACCCATTGCTCATGAAGGATGCAGCTACACACAAGCACCTGACATCAACAGACACTTTCTTACAGGAATTTCCTTGCCGGACATACACACCATAACAGGAAGAATAGTAGGCCCATGCTGTTTTCCTGATCGTTCTGACGTGTGTAAGTAATGAACACTGATGTGTTCCTACGAGCGATCAAATCCATCACAATCCACACTGTGACCACACGTGAGAAGGATGCTGATTTGATTGATTAAATGGTGTTTACGTGAAATAGTTGATACATCTTGCTTATGTGATACGTAGGATAAAACTGGAATTAAAAAAACCTTTTGCTCTTGGCGTTCAGAATTTTTTAATGCAAATTGAGATTAAAACAGCCTATTGCCATTCCAATTTGTATCACTGTTGCAGATTTTGGCACATTTCATTTGTGTATTTTCAAACCTGTTACAATTCTCTTGCTCTCAGTTCTTTTGTTATATACACGCAGAAGATGAAATATCCTCTTTAGTAATTTGAAACTGTTTTCGAAATTGAGCAGGACACTTCCACTGCCATCCTCGGATGCGGATGCTTAATCTGGTCCTCAAAAGGATTTTTTCTTGCCAACTTCAAGCATATATATTTCATTGCCTAATCTTTTCTGTAACTAAGAAGCGCTATCATTTCACAGCGTTTGAAGAACGGATTTATTTTCCTTGATAAGTGGAGCGCTTCTGGAAATTCTGGTCGACGAACTGGGAGGTTCGGTACAGTAATCAGTTTCTATCTGGGTGTCTCGTTAAAGATCGTACATTACCAGACTTTGCGAGGTGTACGAAATTCCAAGATCCGTGATACCAACTCATTAAGGCGGAGACTTACATTTTCGCTTTAGGACATTGACCCGTGGTTAAATCGACTCAAAATTCCAACAGATATGAAAAAGCAAATGGTTTAATTGAACACTGGGTGTTATGCTGTTGCCACTGTCTACGATTCGCACTGTTAGTGCTTGAAGTCCTATTACGAAGTCAATGTAGTCTAATGCAATTCGATGTGCCGGAACGTGGTTTGAAATGGTGTATTATTTACGAACAGTACCACGAGATCGAAATTGTCCACAGGTCAATCCATATTACTTTAAGATTTAGCAAGGTAAACCTTAAAATACGTAATTCTCTGATGAACACATTTTCGTGAATAAGATCCCAGAGTTAACCTGACCAAGTTTCCTCGATTCGCAAATTACTTTGGAAGTTACCGTAATTGAGAATGGCGAAAGAATGAACATGGCCTCCACATAAAGTCGCGCGCGTTAATTTCTGGCTGCAACCAGGCCACTGAACCGGGACACACAGAACTCCCGAGAGATATTGTCGAGCCGGTGTCGAACCAATATCGAGGAAATCTGGAGCAACAAGTTCAAAAATTCTCGTCCTTCAAATACTACAGGTTAGAATGGAGAAACAAAGAAACATGAGTTGAAGCACCATTGATAAGAGAGAGTCTGAGTCAAGGGGTAGTTTGCAAGAGGTGGTTAGATATGTGGTATTCTGGGGAAATAAAATATAGATTGGTTTTATCAACAATATGCAAACACATGATCTAAATAGTAATGTAGGGAAAACCAAATGCATCGATGATGAGCACGGAAGGTAGCACAAAAGAGAGGTGTGGTAATAGAGAGTGTTTTATTTTAAAGCGACTAAGTGTATGTAAGTACTAATACTTAATTTTGTGAGAAATGTGTAGTCTATGCATAATATTTGTTCAATTTTTTAACAATTTTAAAAATGTATTTAAATCATTGCTCAATGTTGTTAAAGGTATAAGAAATTATCTCCGGCCATAAAGCATGTGATCTTTCATTTTTTCACAAAATATTTCAATACTTTTTTCGTGCTGAACAATCACCCGCCACATTAAATCTTCTGCCTTGACAGTAGCAGGTGGGTTGGGGGAACGACAGTACATTTCCAGGAATTCGAAAGAACACCACCCCGTCTAGGTGTTCACATACCGGGGATGAGGAAGGGGGAGAGGAAGCGGGAAGTGTGGGAGGGGGGAAACGCGGAGGGGGCGTGTGAGGGGGTGGCGGAAGAGTGGGCAGGAGGGGAAGGCAGAGGCGGAGGGGGAACGAACAGAGGGTGGGCGGAGGGGGAAGGGAGAGTAGGCGGGTGGGGGAGGGGGGAGGAGAGGGGAAGGAGTGGGAATGGGAGGTTGGTGAAGGGGTGCGGGATGGGATGGGGTTGGTGTGGGAGGGGGTGGGGATGTGTGGAATGGAGAAGGTGGGGGATGGGGTGAGGGAGAGGGAAGTTGGGAAGGGGGGACGGGGGCGGGGCCTGGCCACGCGGGGGCCGCCACGGGACCGCGGGTATCGCGCATGAATCTTTCGGGGGTCCAACAAGCCGCTTCTTAGTTAGTTCCGGGGAGCCGCCATATTAACACACGTCCTTTTCGTTTCTTTTCGCGGGAAGAGGAGAAAAACAAACTCACACGAAAGGATTCTGGAAAGGAGTATTTCTCCCAGAAGCAGGCAGGAGCCGGCCGCCTCCTCCCTCACGCGACGCGGCAGCCCGGGACTGCTTCCCTGGAGGTAACTCCCACGCACCCAGAACCATCAGCGTCGAGGCGGTTCACAAACAGCGTTCGTGTTGTGTTTGTACGCTGAGAGTCGACTAACCGGCCACAAGACTCGAGATGTTGCTGTAGGATGCGTTAGCTTCCGAGAAACATCCCGGAGCTCTCTGGCCGTGCCGGCTCCGGTGGCTCGGGTAACTAGTGCAGCGATTGGCGCGGCATCACTCGAGAAGGGCGCTTCTGGGAAATGGAAGATATGCTTGTGAGCATGAACAGGGAGATCTTATATTACGTTACCAGGAATATCACACGGCTCAGGCTGGCAATGTTACAATGCCTCTGAACGGGGAGTTCTAGGGCTCTACTCCCGACGGTGGCAACATTTCGACACTAGTAGTCGACTAGCTATGTAGGTCGAATGCAGGCACTCTCTGGAGGCTGGGCTGCTCTGATCGGTAGTTTTCTGAGGTTTCTCCGACCACTATCAGGCTAATGCAGTAACGGTACCCTAACAAATGGGCCACGAACAGCGCGCGATCTTTCCTTCATCTTGTTTATCTCATGATCTCCCTCTACTTACTACTACACATGTGCGGAGGTGAAGTCGGGAACTTTGCTTGTTCCGGCTGGGGCGGTGCCCCACTGATAGGAGATACCTGGTGTGGGGAAACTCCCCGCATCTCACCTTCCAGCGGGGAAAAATCACCGCCACCTCCCTTAATAAAATCCTGCACTACGCTTACAGGACTAACGACCTTAGCAATTAACAGCCCCGGAATCACTAATCAAATTAACCTGAGGAAATTAGAGTGAAGAAAGAAGTGATCTTACATTAATTACTAAGAATTCGTCAAGAGGGTGAAAAATGAGCTAGTATAAAAAAGATCTGGATAGCATTAAATGCAATAAATGAAGATCATACAAATTAAGGATTTGTAGCAAGTTTTACATCAATATAGCAGTTATCTTTTGCAGAAACAATTAAAACATAATGAGATGCAGAATAGTTCACACTAAATTCATGCGTGAACATAGTAGTGTGTGATGCTACAACCAGGTAGTAAGTACGATTCTATACCATGTCCTATTTTAACGTTTCGGGAGGCTGTCCCCTCTGCGATTCCCTTTATCTATCTAGCTGTACTAATTTTTTACTCCTTTTAGTAATTAGAAAGGTGACTTTTGCTTCGCGGCGACGCCGCGCCCCGTAGCAATCTTGTTGCAGCGAAAACTACTTTCGCCAAAGACTACAGTTGCAAGAGCTGCTTCAGGAAATTTTTTTAAAAAAATTTAAAATCACATGCCAGAAAGTCTGTTTGTATACTCAAAATTCTATCCAAATACTAACATATGATACATCATTGGATTCCTCTTTTCATGATCTCATTTGCTGGTGAGAAAAATATAATTCTATTTAATAAATGAAAGACTATTTCCATTTCTCGAAATCTAAAAATATTTCAAACATTACCTATACGACTTATTACCTGCCCACATGATCCCGCATTGTTGAGCGAAAACTGCATTCAGATATAGTGAACCGTATAGAAGTTATCGGGGTGGAACAAAACCTCGTGTTTTTTTCTCCCAAATAAATAAATAAAATAAACATCGATAAAGAATCTCTGATATTAACATAATACAAAATGCGTTATAAAGCTCTGTTTAACAAATTGCCTCAATATTCTCACCAACATAATGGTCAGACATAATCACCTGTTCCTTACCTTCCAATTTACCTCAACCAATTTACCAATAACTTACCTTCCAATTTTGAACAACAAAATCTCTGGACATTAGTAATGGTCTAACACATGAATTATTGATATAGACAAATGAACATTTAATTGAGGCGCTCATGATAATCACCACAGCTCACAATCGACCTGGTATTTTCAGTGACCAGTATAACTAAACTCCTACGATATATTACTAGCGTAACTTTTGTTGACCGATAGATTGAAGAAATGCGGGTAGAGTTGGGATATTAGTTAGGAAATTTACACTTGATTTTATGAAGCAATGCCAATCTGGAGAATCAATCATTCTTTCACAAAGTTCTCAATAATTTGCGTTTAACTTTCTCAGGAGCCCGAAGTTTCTCCTGTGAGTGATCTTCGCCTGCTTTGGTAGATTTCATTCCGCATCTGCTTCGGTCGTCTTCAACAGAAAACAGTTTTTATTCCGCGCCAGTGAAGATGTGATTGGAACGTTTTCATCAGTGTTTGCTGCGAGCTTTTTTCTTCAACTGTTTATTGTGCCAGGGAGGGGGAAGCAAGGTCATCGGTCAAAAGTTGCGCGATTAATACCATCATATGCTGAAATATCAAATGAATTGATATATGGCAAATCCCTCAAATTTTACCTTCAAAAATTTCTCCGCGGTGAAAATAAACTTACACAGAAATAGAATATGTTATTTTTCTCAAAACGAACAGTAGTTGGGATTTGCCGTGATAATTCTGAGCAACTCAATATAAACAAGCTTTGCGAAAAGAAAAATGGCTAACACAAAATACTATATTCAAAAATCCTACCCTATTTTTAATTTATTTTTAACAACAACCTTTTGCTTTCTAAACAGTTTTTGCAGTTCTTTCGTTTCAAATATGGAGGTAAATCGGATATAATTACTTGTCACTAGCAAATTTTTGACTCTATAGTTCACTCCCTTTTTTCTGATCCAGGGAAGAACAACAACAATCACTGGGAAACAGTACTTACGAGTTGGGGCTGGCACGCTGTCTTCCGTGTTCACCACTCGGCATGCGACGTCCATTCACTCCACATTTCGCTCTCCCAGCACTCCCCCAGCAGTGAGTAAGCGCCATGGCCAGCAAAACGGTGCCGTAGAAACCGCATAAGCCGCTGAAGGTCACTCTACGTAGCGAACCTCACTCACTCCGCCACCACTTCTGCTTCCAGTCGCGACAGTTTCCTTCTTTCTTGTCCTACCCGGAATGCTCCCGAATGACCACAGGCCTTTAAGAGTATTTTGTCTACCGTTTGCCCGTTGCGAAGATAGGTGAAACATAAACATCCTATATTTCAGAGTTCAAATACTACTACGTGCTATTTTTTATTATTGCTTAGTTTTTTGCAACCCTATAGAACGTGCTTTGCATGATAGAGCTCGGAATCACTTTATATTAATGTCCACCACGAGCCGACTGTCGCCACACACCAGTCTATGTTCTCCAGTCTAACGGTCACTTTTTCGTAAACTTTCGTAAGACAGATTAATTGCGACTGTCACCAACATTCTCAACCACTTCTATTTAATAATAATATCTCAGTTGGGACGAATTTTCGGGAGATAAATCACGATACCTGTCCCCGCCAAGCACTGCCGCGCCGCTTCCACTCAATTGCTCTTCCAACCGCTCGCGCCCGTAGTTCTCGAGATACCAAGCAATTTTGCATCGCCGAACGTCCGCGTGGAGACTACCCCTCCAAGCCCCTCCCGCCCCGCCCCTCGCTGGCGGCGTTCGACGAACACCACCGCCCATTTCAAATGTCTATCTTGACCAAGCCGTTCGCGGCGGGACCACACATACGCATTACGTATCAATAATTACATGTTATAAAATAGTTATTTATGCACCAAGAGCGTTATACGGTTTTAATGATGGGGCGACAACAAAATACCCTAGCGCCATTGGCTAAAGGCTTTTTGTCGCCCGAGATCATTAGAACCAGTTAACGCCCGTGGTTCATATATCATTTTAGTTTTTACGTAATTTTATTGATTTACTAGTTAACTTGATGTTAAATTGACTCGGTTTGTCTTTCCATATTTCCCTCCCATAATTCATAATTCCCTCCATTAAAGAGCAGCATTCAACTATCTTCATATTTATCGTGTAACTACGACCCTTTCTATCGAAGTAAGTTATGCAGTGTATAGCGAACTCCGTGTAGAAGGAAATAACAAACTATAACGTAATAGTAAATAATAAGTATATTTATGTTATATATACAGGCAAAAAATACGATTATTAAGTGAATAATTACCTCACTGTGATCATTAGCAATTTTTCAATAGACGGAAGGAGGACGATGCAGTAGCATTGGCCTGGGCACGGGAGGAATTCTTGGATCTCACGATATATCCCTCGGCCCGTCTGAATACTCGGGTTTTAACCAACAGAACGCTCAATATTCACTGAGTACCGTCAGAGCACTAATCGATCTACGTCGCGCAGTGATTGACGTATCGATAAGAGAATGGATCCTATTCACGGTACACAATCATTCCATGGTATCAGTTAATAACTCTGATGTCCCGTGCAGACAAATTCACCATGATTTTAGATGAATTGTAAATATTCGTATGTATGTGTGTGTGCTCTCTAAAGTGGTCCACTGTTTCAGATAAGCGATGAAAATACGAAGAAAGTGTAGGGATAAAATGTTTAGGATAAAATGTCAGTAGAAAGTTAGTAAATAAGGGTTCTTTACCAAAAAGTATGTCGGGTATATCGGTATCTGGAAACGTCATGAGTTAAAAAAATAATAATTACGAAATAAAAAATAACGTAATAAACGTTGAAAAAAATGGCCGATTTGCTCTTGCGGTATACCATTTGCAGTTCACTGTCACAGAATCTTTAGAGAAAGGTTTACGATAAAGGTCGATCAATTAGAAGAATCTCATTGTTTGGAATACTTTCACTACAACATTTTGCTTTACCCTGAGAAGTTTTTAAGATAATAAGTCACTGCAAAATAAATAATTTAACGACGCACTTGTGATGCTGAAGCCAAAGTATAGATTGACCAAGATGATAATTAGATTAGCAATGAAACTTACATATTCACAATAAAATTAATGATTGCTTCAATAAATCCATACTAATACCTACGATAACATATCATCAAATCTCGCAAATAATTTTCAAAAACTTTCTAGCTCTCAACATAAAACGTATTAGTAATAAATTTAATTTCAAGGTATAGATCGAATATTAAATGAATCCAAGATATATTGCAAATGTAATAATGGAAATAACTAGAGTCCAGCTTTCCAATACGTCTCGTAGTAAGGAATGACGTTACAAGGCGAACAGGAAAGCAGCAACTGATGGTGCAAAGGTAAAAAGGAGGCATTTCTAGTGGTGAACGTACACCAGAAAAAATGGATCAACGGAGGCGAGAAACAAAATATATTTGGGCATTTAATTTGTGTCAAACTACTTCTAAATTACTGAGTTGAGAACTTAAAATAAAATGTAATAAACTACTTGCAGTACTGCAAGTTTCTATTTGGTGTACGAGGGATTTATCATTCTATCTCAATTGTCACTGGCACAGTCTGGTCGTGAATGAGTTGATTTTCTGAAGCATGATGCGAGAAGCATCATAGTTACCGGTACTCGAAGGAAGAGCATAAAGAACCTCGCATACCCAAATTCAGGAAATAGACATACATTGAGGATTGTAAATAGTTTGTAAAAGACAATGATTGTGAAAATAAGGGTGATGAATTGTATTTTATGTAAATACGAAGTAGTACATCAAGTTATGTTCAAGGTCGTGATTTCGCCTTCACAAAATACTACAAATTTAATTACAAAATAAAATATTGATCAATATTTCATTTTGTAATTAATATTGATCAATATACATTTCAATATTGATCAATATTATTAGTTTGCCGTACACATATTTTCCCCTTTGAATTTTAATGAGACATTGACATCGGCTCGTGCACATAGATTCAACATCTTATTGGGAAGTTGAGTTGATATACCACATTGCTAGAAGACTTAAATGAAGGGGGTATAAAAGAAAAGTACACATACCCATACTGAATGTTTCAAAGTCCTAACAATGAAAGCAGTTCGCCGCTATGCCGTGTGGATCCCTTCAACAACCTCCTCCTTCGTATTCCTCACCCTTTTCATCCCCTTCCCCCACTGCCCTCTGCCCTTTACCCTCCTCCGCCCCACACGCACGTCGCGTCCGGCCAGCACGCCCATCTGTGTCCCTTATTACACGCAATCATTCATATCCATAGGAGACATTTCCCAGAAATGAAAACTTACTTTATATATCTAGAAAACATTACCCGGAAGGGAACAGAACGTCCTTTACAGCCGAGCAGGGGAGTAAAATAAAAATCTACACGCACAGAGGGGTCGAGGACAGACATGAAACATGCAGCTACGTAGACACTTTTGAGAGAAAAAAAAGTACAGTCAACTCGGGTTATAGTGAACTTATAGGGGTTATAGGGGACTAACATTTCTGGTTTACTACATCAAAGGTTCTCTACAACCGACGATAACAAACTTAAACAGAATTTATCCCTAATGATTACTTTTATTAATACAGAGATACCGCTAAATACATTAGCAGCCATCTGAAAAACTTAATATCTTTATTTGACCTTAAAAATTTAATTATTTTCAATTGTTTGCTTCGTACATTCTATATTAATAGTTTCTCATGATTCGTAATTTCTCTAGATTTCTCCAGAGTTCGTGCTCTCTCCATTCTTGATTCTGAATTGTCGACTCTCTCTAAGGATCGTAATACAGCCTTGACACACTTCAATGCCTTTTGTACTATTGGAACTCGGACCCGTTCTCCGAAGGTCCTTTTACTCGTGTAATAACGTACGAGATCCTTTCGGAAGCGGCCTAGCGCGACCGGCTAATGAAACTAATCACTGAACGAAACATTACGCAATCTTCGCCCGCACTACCTCACGGGAGACTTCTTGGATTATGACCTTAGGCCGACGATACTTTTTCAATGCTTGTTGTTGGAGGTGATATATTTTTGTTTTTACAGAAGGAAATTAATTTTTAGGACGTATTTCCTGAGTTCACTTCAGCCGAGGTGCAGTGTTCACTATAAACGAATATACTTATGCTTATTTACATTGTAAGTGAAACGACCAGTCACTTGAGTTCATTATAACCGGGAGTTCATTATAACCGAGAGTTCATTATAACCGAGAGTTCACTATATCCGAGTTCACTATAACCGGAGTCGACTGTACTAAGAATAACG
>BOPP01000025.1:9392232-9403204 GCA_017312745.1 Gryllus bimaculatus
AAATATTGTTATATTTTTGAAATTTTTTACATTTCACTACACAATCAAGAACATCTCTTTCTTCGACGTTTTCTACCACGTTAGAGTTTGGCGGTTTTCGATTTCCATAATTCTCGGTTCTCAGTTGACCCTCTTCCAATCCTTATCCTCCATTATTCATGTACATATGTCTTCCAGGTGTAAAACCAGTTCTCCCTGTTGCAAGACATTAAATATAATTTTAAATAGAAATATAATATTCGGGATGTCCGAGGAGAACGTCGAAAATTCAAAAATAGCCTCTTAAACAATTTTAATATATTTTGTCTAATAAACTACCTGAATATTCTGAAAAGGCTGAGTCGCGCAATAAGCACTGAGCAAATTGCTTGAAAAAATGCTTTCCTAGTCAAAAATAGTGCATTTCAGAATCATATCAACACTCCAGGAACATGTGAATTGGTTTATTATTTCAGCAAAAGAAATTAATATATTTGTTCAATTAGAAAAAGACCGAGAATACAATGCAGATCAAATTTTGTAAATTGATTTTTTACATTTCTGATTAATTTTTAATAAACAAATATATTAATTTCTTTTATAAATAATTAAACATTTTACATGTTTCTGGTTGTTGATATGCTTCGAAAAGCACATTTTGACTAGGACAGCATTTTTTCAAAGGCAACTTTTGATTGCTTTATTGCGGTTTCAGCCATTCATAATATCCAAGTTTATTAAAAAAATGTTAAATGATCTTAAAGCTTTTTTTCCAATTATTCTTATGTTCCTCATCGAATAGGGTGATAATTTATAGTTAATGTAACACTTTTAATATATATTTATTATACATATTTTAATGACTAACCACACAATGAAGAATACGTTGTTGCACTATGCACCTGTAACGACTCGGAAGAAAGTATTTGAAGATGGAGTCAAAACTCGTCAGTAGCATAAGTAGCTCTGGACAACTAGCCAGAACATTTCCCAAGCACGATCCCTGGTGCATCTGCCAGACAGTGCCATTTCCAAGTATGTTGCGTGTCAAGCCTTGTTGCAATTTTCACACTCCAAAGAATCTGAGCTTATGCAACACCATATTTTGTGCAACAGCTAATAGAACACATTTCAAACCCCCTCAACAATTGAAGAAAAACGAAACGTGAAATGCTACCTTTTTATAATTCTAAATTGGGTTATACTGCGTGGCGAATACACTTACTTTAACTCAAAATTACTATCACAAAGCATAGGAGATTGAATGTGGCATTTTTTGGGCGGCCGTGCCTTTGACCTTACCGCCTTATCGCTAGTGTTCAAGTCAACACTGCGACCCCGCAAGATAAGCGAAATAGTTCTGTTTGTGCCTCGTGTTCATGACAGCGTGCTAGCATTCGTAAAGCGGTCGAGGTTGATTGCCGATCGAGGTAAAAATGTCCGGAAAGCATGTTCCGAGTCATCATCAGAGTTTGAAAAATGTTGCGACTCTTGAAAAGTATCCAACTTCTCCACGTCAAAATATCCGTTTGAAACTCCAATGGCCTCCAGTTTCGTTTATGAACGAGAATTTTTAACTTCGGAGATTACATCTTTAAGAAACGGTTGAGGGCTAACGTTGATCTTAGACGGATAGAAGACCGTTTTGCTGTCAATCGATTTTTCTGCATCAATAACATTAATATCTTCAACATGATTCTGACTACCAAACGGTTAAGAGGAAGTATTTGCATAAAGATTTTCTTCCGAGAGCCCGGGCAAAAGAGTTCTCGGGGGGGGGGGGGGGGGGGGGGGGGGGGGGGGGGGGGGGGGGGGGGGGGGGGGGGGGGGGGGGGGTGGGGGGGGGGGGGGGGGGGGGGGGGGGGGGGGGGGGGGGGGGGGGGGGGGGGGGGGGGGGTGGGGGGGGGGGGGGGGGGGGGGGGGGGGGGGGGGGGGGGGGGGGGGGGGGTGTGGGGGGGGGGGGGGGGGGGGGGGTGGGGGGGGGGGGGGGGGTTGGGGGGGGGGGGACTGGGGGGGGGGGGGGGGGGGGTGGGGAGGGGGGGGGGGGTGGGACCAAAAATGTCGATTGTCGAGACAAGTACATTACTTTCTCTTTGACTTTCGTAGCAAGGCAGAAACTAAAATGAAGAGAAGGTAGCTATGTTATAAAATAAATCAAAAGCACGACAACAACGAAGGCTTGGGTCCTGGTGGCACGAGAGGCAGTTAGCTGCCGTAGTGATCTCGGACCGACAGGTTGCGGGTTCGAGTCCCGCTTCGCACATGGTTGTTATTATGTTCGTCCTTTCACAGCCCTTATCAGGCATTCCACATCATATCGGTCATCACTGCCATACCTGTTACACGCATTAGTGGTCGCTAATGACCTAGTGTTGAGTGCGACGACTCTTAAATAAACAAAAGAAAAGAAAAAACAAGGAGAGGTGGACGGTAAGTTATGCAGAACGACCTGACAGTTCGAACGTGCTGGTACAATGCAGTGGCGAAAAAAGACCGGACAGCGAGGCGAAAGTGGCTGCGGGCGCGGGACGACGTCGCGGTGTCTTGCGCGGTGAGCAGCGGTGCGCGCGGAGGCGGCTGGAAGAAGAGGAGGCAAGGGGTGGGGACACCCGCGCAGCACTCTGGCTCCCGCGGCGTCGCAGTAACGAGCTTTAAATGTCTCAGAGGCCATCACGGGCGTATATAATATGCCGGCAATTTTAGCCGGGCGCCGCTAGGACAAGTAGCCACTCACGTTATTTGGCCACAACTTCAAATGAACTGCAAGTGATGCAAGTAATTTATACGCGCAGCTACATTCCGCTACTCGTATATTGTTGTGTAACCGTGTGTTTAGCGGCATTTCCAACAGAAGGGACGCCAAAGGTCAGCCGCCATATTTCGTGCAGGGACGAGAGGTTCTTTGGTTACGTGTGTCGCACTCTTGTGTGCCACGTGACAAGCCTCTCGGCGATTCACGTTGGTCTTAACCGGCCGAAATCGCGCTGCGCAGCGAGATTCACCAACGCCAAACGCAAATCGCGATTGCGCGTTCTAAATCGATGGTGATTCGCCGAAATATCCAAGAACACAATGGGAAGTGCTGACATATTGAAAATAACAAGTGAACAGTATGATGATAGAAAGCTATTGGGGGATTTAAAGGCTCAAAAATAGAAACATTTTTATACAATTCTCATAAATACGACTTCGTGATTATTTGTGTTTTTTTTGCTGCTACACTTCAAGTAAACTGCAACAATGGAGATGTTTTCCTTTGCTATGTGCAACACGTGTATTTAAAAGTGTGCTTGAAGAGTAATAGAGAGTTATATTTTCCTTTTTCTTGTTTCCATATGTGGTATTTACTCATGCTTCACTGCTAAAGTATGAGCTAATTAGAATACTAGAGAAGTTTACTTTTGTTTTTTTGCGTGGGGTCAGATAGCTGTGTAATTTCATCTAGGATACAAATAGTGGCGAGGAGGAGTGAGGCGAGGAAGACTGTTCGAAAAACACTCAAACCATTCAGAGTACTCACATCTATACTTCATTTGTGAAACATGCGAGCATACGTGGATGTGCTGCTGTTTGGATTCACCTGCCGATAAGATCTTTTACCTCAATTATCTTTTAAAGTTATTTCACGCAATACAACATTCAATAACCTTATGTGTCGACAGCTAACTTGTAGTAACACGATATCATCTAAATTTACCGTATGCAGATCTATATGTCCACTGCGTTCTTAGTCAAACCAGAGGGGAAACTACAATTCTGATCCCTTTGACCCCCTGGCCGCCCATCCTTCCTTCCATTGATCGTTTGACTTATATTTCACACCATTCATTAGAAAGAAAAGAAATTACCTCCAAAAGAATTAAATTATACATTTAATGACACAATAATAATAATATGAATGAAATAATAGTAATTATGATTTCCATCTCAACAATTTACAAGTATTTCCACATGTTTGGAGTGATCTTAGTCAGTGAATGTGTATCAGTTACACAAATTATGAGCATGAAAAAGTGAAAATAGAATTGAACTTAATACGACCAAAATATTTATTACGTTGGGCTACATGGCCCCTTTCGAAAGATTGATCGATTGATTAGTGATGAGTGTGTCAACGGCTAAGTTATTAGTCCCGTATGTGAAGTACATGTTTTTTAACGTAGGAGAAGCAGCGATTTCCCAATGGATGGCGAGATCCAGCGCCGACCCTACAAGTCGTTTGCGGGCTTTTCCAACCTGGTATCTCCCACACGATCTAAGCTCCAACCGGTCTTACGGCAGTGTGGCAGTGTAGTGCATGTTTGTGTAAGTGTGTGTAATGGGTGAGGATAGGACAAGGAAAGGAAGGAAATGTGCGTGCAGTCCGTAGCCGTTTGTTAGGGTACTTGCTCCGGCATTCGCTTGCGTTGATCGGAGAAAACCTGGAAACTACCTACACAGCGCAGCGCCGCTAGAATCTTGTCGAGTTCGACGAAGCGACATAGCAGTAGCGTCGAAAATTCTGCTACGTCGGCCTGGAACTCTAGGACTCCTGCACGAAGGAACTGCAGTGACATCAAGCTGATGCCGACGCACCCCCTTCGTGGGCAGCGAATGCTTTTGGCAATTGCATTGTATTTGATTTATTCTTCGATGTTTCTGACTGATTGCTTATTTTATTCTTTGCTTTATATTTCTGTCACAAATTGAATATACGTTCATGAACATAGATAGCCATTTAGATTTAGATTTCTAATGTCGCCTACCTTCCACGCATTTGTAATGCATAAACAGAACGCGTCAGAGAAACCCACGATGCTCCCCCAGCGCTCCTAACAGCTAAATAAAAGGGAGCGTCACGTTAAAGTTGTTAACGGTTAAAACGTCTGCATAAAAACCTCTTCATTAATCCGGTGCCCTTTGAGAAGCAGCGTCACAAAAACAAGTCTGCATTTGCTTACATTTAATAACTCGAGCTGTCGAACTCATGAACCGCGTCTATTTTATCACCAATTCGAATGATATAAAGAATGAAACCATCAGAGAGACAATGGATGATTTATGCTGTGGCCAATGAATAATTCAGTTTCAACCTCCGAAATAATGTTACGAGTGTATCTAACATGACGCTTTCAAAGCATTTATTGTTTTATTGATAATTGAAATACGTTAAAACACACTATACTCGAAAGAAGTTTCAAGCTCTACTAACAATCGTTCCCTGGGTAAATATTTCTACAAGATATAATGTGTATTAATTTTACTTTTTTCTAAAGACAGAAATGTGGGCTAACAGAAATAAATTTAAAATTATGTTTCGTGTGATGAAGGTTTCATGAGATACGAAGAAAACCAAATAAATATAGCTCATATATGAAGTTCATTTTTGTCTTGGCTTTTTAAAATCACTTCCTTTCGTTCCTACGTTTTGATTCATTCCTTAAATCATAGAATAATAGCGAAGTTCCTCTCTCATTCGTCTTAAGTCACTACACAATGTTTCACGATGTTTCAGCAGTGAGACCAAATATGTGTGTTATGGAATAAAGGTATTGCGAAATTCTTCAATCAAAAGTGTATTTACAACCTTCTGAATGTTTAATTAATAAAATTGTTATGGAACTTACTCTCATAACATGGAAGAAAATTTAAAATAATCCTAATGAATTACAATCACAAATACTCCTGTAAATGAGATGTTTGTAAACATAAAATGGGCATAACTTGCAACGACTTGTGACGAATATTCTTGATTATACAATTAATTACTGCATACAAAATATTTTTTTGTTGTATATGTGTCGTTGCTTTTACACACAAGTCTCTTTAGCGCTTTTGGGACATTCGGCGTATATTAGAGTAATACTCCGTGTAGTTGTTTGTCGTGTCTACACATTCGCAGTCAGTTAGCCTTTCATCCTTTTCCAGGAATCGGCGCCGTTAGGACCGGGCTTCCCTGTCGGTCACCCATCCGGGAATCCGTGGCGTCTCGAATTGCTTAACGTTTGGTGATTTCACGGAGCATAGTTAAGCTGATTCGTCTAAAAACACGTCCAATTATATTTTCAAATTAACAATTTCTAACAATGTACCAAAAAACGTTTTACTGACATTACTTCCGATCAGTTATGTACTGTAGACATATTAGAAACGAAGTGAAATTATTTATTACTTCAAATTCTGCTGAAATCAACATTACTTCCCCACATAACTTAACAGTACGGATGGTGCCCCCCCCCCCAAACTGAGGATTGCAGCTTCTCGAATGACGGAATGTAATTTCCAAAATTCAGTAATATATGATAAAACGTAAACAAAGAATATATATATATAATATAATATCATAATATATTATATATAATTATATATATATATATATTTATTGAACCATAATAACCATTCATAATTATGAACCATACATAATTCCACAGCAGAGCTGGTGGCCGTTGCGATTAATACAGCAAAGAACCGATGTTGAAGCGTAGGTCAAAGAGGAACACGTACAAGGGCTTAATAGCGAACATGGTGCACTGCCTGGGAGAGCACGAGACGGCCGCGCCGGAGAAGAGCTCGTTGGGCGTCTTTGATTTTAAAATGATTTCGATATTACTGAAATATTATTAAATGTCATTAAAAGGAAAATGTATATTCGTAACATATTATTGCATAGAGATTTTTTTCGATTATCTGGGGGGATGTGCAACCGTGTAACCAAAGCACTGTCTTTATATTATAATGATAAATTAATTGTGTTGAAATAAGTAACATTTTTAGTGAATTATATCAGAAGTAGCTGAAGTAACGCAGCCTTACCCGAGTACGTATCTCAACATATAAAAATGGAGTTTGGTAGTTCGAGATGGAGGAACTCGAACACCGTCTGTCGATTTACATGAAAGTAGCACATCCACGTGTTTTAATGAGCTTTTTATGCAGTTGTTTTGTTTGTAATTCCACCAGATGGAGCTGAGCACAAATGACGTTAGAGAGAGAGAGAGAGATGAGAGCGAGAGAGAGCGAGAGAGCGAGAGCGGAGAGAGCGAGAGAGAGTCGAGAGCGAGAGAAAGAGCGAGAGGCGAGAGGAGAGAGGAGACGAGAGAAGCGAGAGCGAGAGAGAGCGAGAGAGAGAGCGAGAGAGAGGAGGAGTAGAGAGCGAGAGAGAGCGAGAGAGAGAGCGAGAGAGAGAGAGAGAGAGAGAGAGCGAGGAGAGAGCGAGAGACGAGAGCGAGAGAGGCGAGAGAGCAGAGACGAGAGGAGAGAGGTAGGAGAGAGCGAGAGAGATGAGAGAGAGCGAGAGAGGCGAGAGCGAGAGAGAGTGAGGGAGAGGAAGGAGGAGGGAGGGAAAAGAACAGGGTAACGTCTAACTGGTTCTGCGTAGTAATACGAGTAATCTATAACAGAAAATAGGAGTGCATTTTCAATAGCATACAATGACAGACATTTTATTCTAGACACCCTTTGCTCCGCTAGAGATCTTCCTTTTCCCACTCCTTGATCGCCCCGCCTCGCCCACTCCGACCGCCGATCCCATTCCCCGCCTCTCCACATCCGTAGCTCTTCTTCGCAACACCACCCGCTCACCTTGATCCCCGCACGCCACGCCTACACCTAATCCCGCCCACCCTCATTGCTCTTCCTGCTCTGCCCCGCCCTATCCCCGTCGCCCAGCCCCGCGCCTTGCCATGGGCCCGCCCTAACGCTCCCCTCCATTGCACTAGTGATACCTCATCTATGTCGATGTTTTCAAAACATAGACGTTTTTGCAGAAACATTGACCTTTCTATATTAAGACGATGTTTTTTAAACTGTTCTAATATTTTTACGTTTTCGATGTTTCTTCTGTGAATTGAAACTCCCAACACCACAATATTATAAAAGTAAAAAAAAAAAGAAATATAACTGATGGTAATACTGATTAACTGATGATTTATGGTTTCGAACCAAACGAAAACCGTATCGTAATACCTTTATTCAGCTCTCGCCAATGTTGACCCCGATTCTCTGGTATTTCCTGTCTTATTTCATACTTCGCACTTGCAGAGGCGGTCAACGTGTGAGCTGTGGACGAAGAGGGCCTGCCCTTCTTCCCATACCCTTATTCGACTAAAGACTGCACCTTTGAGAAGACTCTGGGCGGTCAGGCCTTCGGCTGATTTATCCATTGTTTTTATTATATTTAGCTTTGCTTTCAGTTATATCAGGGTATCGACAAATTAAATTTTGTGGCGCCCGAATTTAATATTAAAGGTTGTTGAACCGGCTTTAAAATATGATTATTTAAAAATATCGATGGTTTTTAGTCCATATATTATTAACATCGATGTTTGGAAACATGTTTTCTTATCGAGGTCGCATCAGTACACCGCACCAAAATGAACGTAATAACGAAATGCTTTACGGCTTGCAAAAAAATTGACCACATACGTATGAAGATGCTGCAGAAAGAGGTCGGAACTAGTTTTGATTTGTTTTAAATTTAATCTGGAAATACTCGGAGCCTAAATTGCGAAATTGGAATCAATCAAGATGCATATGGAAAGCTATTTTATGTTTTTCTGAAAACCACTATCTGCAACTGCCGATACCTCGCCGTTTTCCAAGATATTCACGGAAAACTGATAGAGAGCGCACTTAAACAATACTTTGTAGGTAAGAACGAATATGGAAAGTAGTAGTTTTGGAATCTCATGTTCAGTAGCGTTCTTTTGAAGGTCAAGTAGTGCATCGACAAGTAATTGTATAACGATTGCATATAACTTTAATTATAAAAAGCAACCATTTCTCTTAACGTTATATATTTCGCGTGTTTACAATAATCACATACGAATTGCTCAGCATTGAAACTATTCCTCTTGTCACATGTACTATATTATGCTGCTTTTATAAATATTGTTGATATTTATAAAAGCTTTTATAAATATTAATCAGCTACTTTAAAGTTTTTTTTGTATTCCAGCATTATACAAGAACCTTTTCTGTTGCAAGATATCGTTCATAATCGGGCATTTTACGGCAGAAATGATGACGTATTAGATTTTATGTCATGAATGATTGCGTCATCACACATTCTGCTAATCGTAGCGAGAGAATCGAGGGGAGGTAGAGCTAAACAGTCGACTACCGTTTACTCGCACGATGTCAAATACCCCAACGTCACAGGGAAGTTGTTTCGCAAAATTACGTGTAATTATCTTATAAACGTATAATGCTGTTATACAAAAAATATATTATGCATCTCGTTTACAACGTTGCTTTATTACACTCGTACAAATTTGAAAACTCCCTCCTAAAGTCGCTTTCAAAACATGTATTCATGCAATGAAGCTTAACATTATAAACTAATTGCACATACTACTATTATAATTTACTTTCCTTTTCAGTTATTGAGCCTACAGTCATTGGAGCTGTTCAGATTTGCACATCTGTTTTGTTGCACTGCTCACAGTGTCTCACCCGGTCACCTCTAAAGGAAGAGAGAATCATTGCAATGGACACCGTCTAAATCTTTGAGTAACGGCCTGTGCCCTGTGCGAGGCAGGCAGGTGCGCATATGTTTTCATAATCGCCTACACTCACAGCCAAGCTTCGGGCACGCACAATAAGACATTCAGAACCCACTCACTTGCAATGCCCACGTAAAATCGGCTACAAACATTTTACAGAAAGAAAGTCTCGCAAATAAAATATATTTCCGCTAATTGAGGTTTCCTTTCGACCAAAACCATGAATATTCAGTTTGCGAAACAAATTACCTTAATCTACAAAAGCCTCCTATATTACTACAGACACAATCCATTGACATATGATCCCAACAGCAACAAGAAACCCATAAAGCAGCCGATGTCTGCATAAACAAGCCAGCCGGCGGAGTGCACTAAGGCTGGCCACGTTGCCTAATTTACAACGTGCGGTTTCATCTCTGGCCAAGTCGAATTTCGAGAACGTAAATTGTAAACATGCGTTTCACAATGGATCGGATCTCATGGGAATAACCTTGGTTCTGAATTTGCTCTGGCGCGGCCTGGAATTGATTTAGACGCCGATGCCTGTTACGTTAATCCGGTAGGGACGCTTCCACCGCGTAACAAGGACGTAACGTATTGGCGTCATAACTCAGCTAGTGTCGTCTAAATCTCGATCTAGGGCCGCGAGGGAAAAGTACAACCACTTCGGCTTTAACGCGACCGAGCTGGCTTGCGTAGCCTAGGTCATTGGTCAAACAAGGTCACCAGACGGTTCATCCGGAGCGGCACGGCCAGTTTTTAGAGAGAGAGCAAAGCAGGGTGATGCAGAATTGGTCTGGAGCGGAAAATGTTCAAATTCAGGGAAAATGATTTTGGTTCGTTTGTAAAGTAATAATTCTCAAAGTGTTAGCTCTAAAAACTCAATATTATGTAAAAAATTAATTTAATTTTAACTGATACTTTGTAGCTTGTTATCACCTTCGATACGGAGCTCAATATACTCTGCATGACTTACCTGCATCGAAAGGATCGGGGTGACGAGTGAAATATGATAACAGTTGAATGATGCTCCATGTTCGCATATGGAAGAAATTATGAGAGGGAGTTGTGGGAGGGAACTATGAAAACACAAACCGAGTATGTTACCTTCTAGATCATTAGTAAATTAATAAATCTGAATCAATAAAGTTAGGTAAAAAATGAAATCAAGTATGCACTACGAGTGACAAAAAGGCCTCAGGCATTTTGTGGCCGCTCCATCATCAGAACCCTCAGAACCTCCTTGGTGGATAAGCAACGATTTAACAAATTTATTTCATCTGTTTAAAAGATCCAGCTCTTCTCTAACGTTTTTATTTTATCTTCTAACAATTTAGATTCTTATATTGGATGAATATTTGGCCACGTGAAGCTCAGCTCCTCACTGAAAATCTGAAACTAATTGTCACTACAACTATACTGTCGCGTTTCCAGATACTTTATAAGAACTCTTAAGAAGAGAATTATAAGAACTCATAAAATGCTACGAAAGCGATTCAAAAAAATGCTAA
>BOPP01000025.1:9412040-9458988 GCA_017312745.1 Gryllus bimaculatus
CTAAGCCTGTAATTTAACACCCATTTCCTTACAGATCTCTCATTCGCTTTTAAAACGTCACGCTTGTTTGAGTTCAGAATGGGAGTTCCCGACGGGCCCGGGCCGAACACGAGCTCCGCGGAAGTAACCGTGACGATCTTGATGAAATTTCATTTCGTTCTTCTCCTCCCTTTCATTTTATTTCGTTCCCATTTTCGTGGCGTGGGAGATGTGGGGCCCTTGCAACTTGCTGGAAATGTTCATGAACTCTGACACTAATTGGGAGACTGTGCTCGGGAATTGATCCCCTGAGTACAATACGATCACAAGGGAGGTTTTATGCCATTAATTGCAGAAAATGTGAAAATAACAAATCTTCACATCCAACTTATGCCATTTAAATTTAAAAAAAAAGCATTTTAATTTTCCAAGAATTAAATTTTTAGCTTCTAATGTTTGCCAGTCTGTCAATGAACAACCGTATTTAACTAAATAATGGACAGTACCATCTTATCTCTCAAATATTTATGGATCAACGTTAGATTTTCAGTTCGGAAACCCCGCAGCCCAGCGGTATTTTGGGACTGTATACCAACAATACGGCCAGTTAGCGATCTACAATGTATAGTGTGGGATATGGCAATAATTGTTAAAACCAGTGGTGCTAAAACAGCACATATTTTCTTCCATTATTTGTAACGGCTTCGCAATACCATAATACTAATAAAAGTCCAAAGTGTTTCCAATCAGCTAACATTTTTTTTTTCAGTGCTCGGTTTCAAACTCTGGTTATTGGAATTCACGCCCCCCCCCCCATCACCCAACAATGAAAATAAATTAAAAAGGATTTTCTAAATTCAAAAATGTGTATATTTTCACTAACTTTATTTCAAGATCTAGTTTTAAAGATATTTCATTAAGCAAGAAAATTAGTATTATCAATATTGTAGTTCTGCAATGTTTGCAATTTTCCAAAACAGAGAGACGGAAAATAGGCCAAAAAAATTTGGTGCCATTTTTAAGAATATTTTTCTTTATTTGCATTTCATTCAAGCAAAAATTGTGCGAAAAGTACTCTTTTCTTTTCTTCAAAACGATGTACATTATTTCAAAGTCAAGTATTATCTTCAAATAGTATCTAATTTTCTGGAATATATTTCTTTAAGGAATATCGATCGTCGGTAATATTCTTTTGCGACATTAGTTTGTAGCAATTTTCAAAAATATGAAATTTGCCGGATATCGGATTTGCGTAACTTTTTAAGCGTCTAATACCATTTCTAAGAGGGAAAACAAAAAAAAATGGAGCCTTTTTGAGGGAATAAAGGAAATTGAGCATTTGACTATCATTTAATGAGGTATGGTTACTTCTATTTGTGTGTATCGATACGTTTTGACCACAAACTGACGATGGCAGCTCGTGGCACCTCGTGGCGGGCGGGAGCGGAACGAAATAAATAACAAGCTGCAAAGAAAATACACCCGTCCTAATTGAAAAACCGTGAAAAAAATAGTCCAGGATGTTTTAAACGTTTCTCTCAAACTCGTACAAATAATGCCTTTAAGCAACTCCCATCGGCATTGATATGTCAGTAGTATTGATTGAAGGTCACCCGGGAACACTGTGAAGAATCTCTTATTTCTACGCACTGGTACCAAAAAAATGGAAAAATCTTATTTCTCTATGTAGTAAATTAATCCTCTAACACATTGTGAAGTCAAAATTCACGTTTGCAAGCCCGGGATACCGAAAAATTGATTGACTTCAAAACGTCTGTCCATCCGTCTGCCCGTCCGCCAACACCACCAACAGCTAAATCGTAAGTAGGATTTTGACAACAAATTGATATACCCTGATCGATCTGACTGATTTCGTGAACTCCTGAATTTGAAAGAGATATTTTGAATTTGGAGTTTACATGGAACCTCAACCTGTTTTTTTTTTTCAAAAATGAATCCAAATTTTTTAATATATTTTTTTTCTCTTAGAGTAAAAATCGCTTAAAGAAATGTCATAGGTCACATTTCCGAGCAGTACTTATCGAGCTGACTTCCAACTTGCTGATTTTTTGAAAATTGCCAAGGTTCTAACATTTTCATCGTCTTCCTACAACTACAATAATGAAGATATATTTTTTTCTTTGATGAAATCATTTCATAACAAATCTTCAACTAAAGCCATCTTCAATTTTTCGAAAACATGTGTAGTATTTTATCGGAAACGGTTCCAGATTTTTCTTTACATTTTTCCTCGTATGTGATGGTGCACATCCTATTTTCGGCCTACTCTCTGCATTTTCAAAACTTGCAAAAATTAACTAAAGTACAATATTGATGCTAGATATTTGTTTGTTAAATGAAATATGCTCCAAGGATGAGTTATTTTGATTTGACTTGAATTTTCGACGCTTCATTTGTTTGTCTTTCACGAGATATCAGATTAAAATAAATAGGCAATGGAACATCGCAAATTTGTAGTTTGAAATTCTGAGAATTTCACTTCAGTATTGGGTGACATTTATGGCAGTATGAAATGCAGTTTTAACTGACGAATTTCTGTTGTTGATATTAGCTTTAATGTATTTAGTTGTCTATGGTTTATAATGAGTTTTACAAGTGATGACTGAGTTAATAAGAAATTGGCAGAAATTGCTGTATTATAATATTACGTTACCGTTACTGAAATGAGAAAGTAAGTGCTGTTGAAGCCCTGCTAGTTTTTCTACAATGTTTCGTTGTAATACTAAATTAATATTTGAATTCATTAATTAGTTCTTCGTGTTATTTAAAATCAATTTTTGACGTCTCTTGGCCACTGGTCCATTACATGCCCCCGAACACGAATCGACCTGCTTCTTAAAATAAGAGATCGAAAGAAAAGAACTCCAGAAAGAAGCGGGAACGAGTTTATTCTTCCCTGGTAAGAATGTGCGTGGTTGAACTTAAAAAGAAAGAAAGAAAGAAAGAAAGAGAGAAAGAGAGAAAGAAAGAAAGAAAGAGAGAAAAAAGAGAGAAAGAAAAAAGAGAAAGAAAGAGAGAAAGAAAGAAAGAAAGAAAGAAAGAAAGAGAGAAAGAAAGAAAGAAAGAAAGAAAGAAAAGAAAAAAAGAAAGAGAGAGAGAAAGAAAGAAAGAGAGAAAGAAAGAAAGAGAGAAAGAAAGAAAGAGAGAAAGAAAGAGGAAGAAAGAGAGGAAGAAAGAAAGAAAGAAAGAAAGAAAGAAAGAAAGAAAGAAAGAAAGAAAGAAAGGTAGAAAGAAAGAAAAAAACTTGTGAAAAGATGCAGGTACATTTAGAATGTATATTTTTACTATAAATATTATTTACTTCATATACTGATTCATTTTTTGACACACGATGACGAACAAAAAACATCAGTTTATAACAATACTTGTGATGTATTTGCAATAACATTTTCACGATTCCTTTATAAAATTGCATAATCTAATATACAACTTTTGGCAACGGTTCTTTCAAATGAAATGATATTAATAGTTTTGGTTTTGCAATGGTTCGGTAGTGGGATTTCCAGTGAGCAACTGTAATACCGTTGCCTCATTTCGTAAAAATTACGTTTATATTATTTAGAAATAACTTTTATGCAGTTTCAGGACAATATTTTGTATATAGACGTTAACCTTATATTAAAATGTGTTTTTAAACTAACTTTTCATTTCAAATACGCATTTGCCGCTCTTCGAAATGTACCGTTTTATGCCGTTACCTCTCACGCGCTTATCCCAGCTTCTTGAATTAAAATAGATATTTTCAAAAATATGTAAAAGAAACTAGTTCCAAGAAAGAAATGCATTTTTTGGTAAAACACCTACTCTTCTTATTTGTCACTTCTGTCATTTGTCACTGTAGTAGAACTAGGTGCTTACCACGCGCCAACTTTACGTTTTAAGTTAAAATAACAAAAATACACGTTTTTCACTCTACGAAATAAAAAGTGAATTGGGACGGACATAAAAAATGTGACTGAACTTGTAAAAAAATAATATAATATGATTTTCTCATATGAGCGTCAGCCAATAATTCGGAAACATCCGTAAGGATTTTTCTTCTGGAATGATTTTGAAAATTTACATTTTTATCAAGCATTTCCCACATAATGTTTTAATACGATATTCGCGGAACTCGACCGTACCGCGAATCGAACGTGAAAAGTCAATAAATAATTCGTTTCCTCATTTAGAATTCAATCAGATATGCTTTTCCCCCGCTGCTGTTGGGAGCCCGCAATGCAGTGCCATTCACAACGCCACAGAGTGCGAACGAGAATTCTGCGCTCCCAGCGCGCCCCGCACTTGGAACAACATTCTCCCGCCGCCCAGCACCTTCCGCCCGCCCCTGCTTCCGCGGGGCTGCTTCGGACGCCCTTTTGGGCCGGTGAAATCTCGCCGCTCCGCGCCGCCCAAAAACGCTCTAGCGCGCGCAGAAGCTGCAGTGCAGAGGGGCTGGCAGGCGAAGGCGGGCGCGCGCAGCGCCACGTCCCGGCAGTGGGCGCCGGGCGAAATACGGGCGCCGAGTTGAGAACTTCGCTAATAGCATTACAGGCGCCGGATAAACAGGCCAGGGTGGCGATGGAGGCTGCAGCAATGGCGGGGGCGAGGCGGGATGGGAACGGGGCGGGGAAGAGGGGGAAATGGGAGCGAGGGGAGAGGAGTGGATGCGGGGGGAAGGGGGGGCGGGAGGGGGAGTGATGGCGGGGAGGGGCGGAGCGAAGATGGGGCGGGGCTGGGTGAGAGCTTTGGTTTAGAGGTTGGGGCGCGGGTTTAGGCGGGAGCGGGAGTGGGTGAGGGCAGGGGGGTCTGGCGGGTGAAAGCGGGCAGAGCGGGGGCCTGGATGGGCCCAGGGGCAGGGGTGGGGGCGGCGGTGTGGGTGTGGCAGGAGCGTGACGGGGAGAGGTGATTTAAGTATTGCCTTGAATGGAGGACAATGGTTGTGGATCGAGATGAGGGAAACAGTTTAATGTAATAAGCAGACTTAATTGTTGAACGAATGGTAGTATTTTTCCTTTAATATTTTATTGATATTTTTTGTACTTGAAAATTCCACTGCTACTACAGGGATTGGTTTTTTATCCATGCCATGAAAGAGCTGTTTTATCGTTTAAAAGAGCTTTAAAATCTTTTATCGTTTCTAAATTTATTTTTATTTCGTTTTTTATTTCTCTGTAAAAGTTTCCAGTTACCACTTCATTAATTTTACGAACGAATGCTGAATTACTGTCAATGTGGTAGGCACACATGGGTGGGATATTTACTATTTATGTGACGAGAGCGTTGGATTCTTCAAGATTCGATAGTTAATCAAGCTATTGCTAGTACTTATGGTGTACATATCGGGCGGAATTTTGAATCTTTTGTATGGGATAGCGAGTTCCTCCCCTCTGGCTCGCTTTTGCTTGTTAGTAGTAGAGTTGAGGGTTGTTTTGAGGTTCAACGTCCTCTACTGAGACGTCAAGGCCGCGGCTTTCCTGAATGGCCTCGGCGAGGTCGTCTGCGGTTGATCGGTCGATGTTTTCCAATGCTATGATGGAGAATGGAAATTGTTATTCTCCTCTTAACTTAGTTTGAATTTTTACACTTATTCGACTTAAATACACTTATCACTGGTTTCACAGACACATTCACGAGGCGAAAAGTTCACCGTTAGAAGGCCGTGCCGGACATGAGATTGTCTGGCGCGGAGCGATATCGCCAGTGATAAGCGGGCGGAACTTCACTGGACCGTGTGGAGGAGAGACTATGAAAATTCTCTCTATGTTCAAGGTGATAGTGTTGACCACGGACGTGCAGATGGGCGGACGATTGGTCATCAAGCGATTTGTCGGTATCAAGAATCCAAAAAATGTATAATCTGCCTACTTTAAGTGGTAGAAAAAGTAATTTACTGCCTGTATGAAAAATATTTATTCACTGATTTGATAATTCGGTAATTTCACAATACGAGGCTGTTTCTCGAAAAATCGCCACTTTCCTCTAGAGAATTATAATAATTTCTATTTACTAATTAAGTATGTAGTAGGTGAGATAAATAAAGTCGAGGTGCCGCAACAGCATAAGTTTTTTCGCATTAGTAACGCTTGCATAATTCACAATAACGCAATTTATTTCTGCATCAATACATCTCGGTCATCACTTGCAAAATTCATTTCCAATCGCAGCACAAATCGCAGTGAAACTGCCTATGGAAGGATGCCTAAAGCCAGAATAATCACCCAACAAAACAAATGACCGTAATTATAAGAATCCCGAATTATCGTGTCGCCCATTGTCGCCCAGTGCCCATTGTCGTCTTGCGACCTGATTTTTCCTGAAAGACTTCAAAGACTTTTTCTCTACCAGAGGAAAAATTAATAAAATGCCGTTGTTGAGAAAAATTTTTAAAATGTTGTTAAGACTTCATGTAAAGTAACAACAGATCCAAGTATGTATTTATGAGTGAGCTTTGACATTTTTTGTTCGTAGGACAATTCAACCTGTCGGCCTCATGACCTTTCTTCCCCGAAAAATTAAATCACTTTTACCATATGTGTCATGCACACTTTTTTTTGCCAGCCTTACTGACATTTCATTTTATTTTAATTCAAGTATACAAATTTCTTAATGATACATTAAGACCGGTAGTAGCTAATGCGATCAGACGAAATTATTATCTTTTATATGTTCTATTCACTGATTTATCAGAACCCTTGGACATCGACACTTAAAGCACTATTAAGCTAACTTTTAGCATGCTATGCATGCTGTCAAAGAGCTACATTTAGTAGTGGGTGTCAAAAAACAATTAAAATTCGCTGGGTATGTTCGGCCAGATCGAAAGGGAAGAAGGGGAGAAAATATTATTGGTAAAAATAGTCTGGACGATTTCGAGCTTTGCACATGAAAAAAAGAGACGTTTTGCTGCCAGCCAATTTTCGGTACCTAGAACCCAGAAAACGTGGATTCAGAGAACACAATATAAAAGAAAACGTAATTTACTATATTTAATAACAAGATTTTACCGTTTTATTGGTATCAGGGCCCCAAAAGATGAGTTTTTCTGTCGATAATTCAGTTTTTTCCGAAGCTTTACAAAACCTTCCACATACTACGTAAGTAGTTTGCAAGAAAGTAAATAATTTTTTTAAACGTCTCAACTGATTACAAACGATCCTTTTTTGTATCAGTGATACTCGAACCAATTAATGTGCAAAATTTCGTAATTGGCAGTTAGTCTCTTGCAGCCGTAATCCTTCATGTTTCAATTAATACCTTCATGAATATTTATTTACTCTTATTTCTCGCCCGTAATGCTCTCATCGCAGTCTCAATAAATCGAAAGAGTAATTTTGCATCGAGCAGCAGCCCTCGCAGCTTTGAGAAGAGCAATTACGGACGGCGGAAAAGAGAAGCAGGCACTGGAAATTGCTGGCAGGTGAGAGGAAAGTGGGCCGGGAGAGAGTAATAGAAACATCATGTTCGCATTACGTCCGGCTGAATTACGGCCAGACCGCTGCCAAACATCATAGCTTGATATTTTGGCGAGAACGAGCTCTTAGGGCTACGTCGCTGCTCTGGATGAATTCCCTGGGCATATGTGCTCCATCTCTTAGCTTGAATGCAAATAAAGTTTAGTTTCATCTAGTTACAAACTTATTATAGTTTTTAATTGCTCATTTTTCATGCTCACATCTTTCGTTAATTCTTACTTTATAATAAAACCCCCGGTGTGTTATGGTTGAGATTTTCTGTTCCTTACTTCTGCTGGTTCTTATTTGTATTTTATTTTTATTTCATGTAGTGTTATTTTTTGTTTCGTTTTGATCCAATTGATAGAGTTTATTGATATATCATTTTCAAAAAGCAAACGGATATTCATGTTTGTGGATAGGTGGATAGGATTCATTTTTAGATAGGTTTTGAATTAGGAAAAACTGGATCCAAAATGATGAATAGTTTTTCACGAATCATATTTACTGAACAACGGTAATGTCTCATTTGCAAACATTTCTATAGCTAAAAATAGTAACAAAACTTGCTGCCCCGTACGTAAATTTTCAATTTACGTACATTTTTAATTTTCGAAACACAACACAAACATTAATTTAAAGAGATCATTTTATTTTCAATTCGATTATTATTATAATATGTCATCAATATAAATGGAAGTGAAATAACATTAAACCACCTTTTTCTGTAACACAGGTCACTACGAAATGCCAGCACAACTCGTTTGAACCACGACATCCATTCCATTTCCGAAATAAGCCAGCAACGTCGGAAAGAGAAAATGGCATTGAATTTCCATGAAACAAGCACTGAATTTTTTATCAGAATTTCCAAATTAAAATATCGCGTCGCGTCGGTGGGATCCGTCGTTTTGCATTGGAACCTTTCGGTAATAAATCTCGGGAGGCCGGCGCGAGGAGGCGGGCTGGCGGGCGGAGCAAACACGGCCGACGACAGTGGCGCAAACGTGTCGGAATACGACCGGGAAAAGAGAAATGAGAAGTCAGCCCCGTCGCCAGATCCCCCTTTCTGCAAGGAGGGGGGGGAGGAAGGAGGAGCTACACTGCAACAAAATTGATTGAATCCCGGATTATTCCCTGGTAGCGGAGGGAAAAGAGGGGGGCGGAGAGCGAGACAGGAGACGCCAGGAAAATGAAAAACAACTCTCCACGGGAGGCCTTCAAAGCTGGGAGAACGCGTGGGGGCCGGCAAGGATGAAGGGAGGGGAGGGGAGGGAGTGGACTTAGGGGCAGAATAGAAGACGTCATCCACCGGCTTCCGACCACAATCCGCCTATGGAGAGGGGGAGCAAAGAGCTGGGGAGGACGGCGAAAGAAAGGATGAGCTGAAATGGGTTAGGGAAAAGGGACTGACGTTCGCTTCTGAATTGTGATGTTACAATGTGTGCACGTTTCCCCGTGCTACAATTGGGTAGCGTAAAATTATTTCTCTCATCAACTTTTACGCAATCATGAATGCGTATGACGCGTATGAATGAAACGCTATTTCCAATTTTAGATTAATTTTTCACATATTTGAGAATACAGATATGCGATTGTCTGAAGCGAGTAATCGGAAGGGCGTTCCAAATGCATGTTTGTAGAATTTTTATTGAGGATTTTCTTGAGATTTATATGTTTTAATATATTTTTCAACGTCTGCTCTTTAATGTATTGTGCATTATAAATTTAATCCTAATTACGTAATTACTTAATTAATAATACATTTCTTTAATTAATAATACATTAATATTACATAAATTACAAGTTATATTGGCCCAAAATATTAACATTTAAAACTCTCTCTCTCTCGTGTACCTGGCTCGACCTACCGCTCACCGGGAGTAGAGTACACTAGGGTATTAAAATCAAGTACCTTTGCTAGGAATATTTGATACCTTAGAACATAGTATTAGTGTATGATTCTGCTGAATTAAACTAACATTTAAAGCAATACATGAGATCATTGATAGTCGAGCAGTTTGTATCTAGTTTTATCGTATTGTTAGTAATTGCTAGAACTATAATATTAGTTTGACAGATCAACGTATGAAACACAAAGAAGAGTCCATTTGCAGTAAAGACCTTCCTATGATAATATCCATTTAAGTAAATTCAAATATTTTAAATTTGACTTCTATCCCAAGTTAACCTAACAATTCTCCACCCAGTTCTATTATAATTTCAGTCAGAATTTTGCATACACTTTCTCAGACTTCTGGTAACCTGACTTACAGATAGGTATGCCCAATTGTTTTGACCCTAATTTTTACACTTGTCTCTATGAAAAAAACGTTTCTAGCATACGTTTCACATTAGTTTATAGTATCATACGGAACTCACAAACCTACATAACAAGCGCTGACAAATACACTATTTCTATTCACATCATTAAATAAACAATATCACTACCTGTAAGGTCAATACTTCAAAAAATATTTAAAACTGTTTCAATTGCACCAAATAACAAAAACGCGTTATTACTATTGTCTCAAAGCGCCCGAACCACCGCGTTTCACACTTCCGCGAAGTATTCATTCGTGGCTGTTCGGAAAGGCCATGAAGGTGGCCAGACTCCGAGCAGGCCAGCCACAACTTTCTCTTCTACACGTGGGGCACCGTGTTGTAAAAGGAAGGCAGACCTCCGTATTTGGCCCTCGCCAATTAATTTTAGATGGTTCGTTTGACTTCCTAAGAGGAGTCACACCTCAAGCGTGATATTTTCTAATTCATATGAATGAAGTCATTCACCTCTACTCTGCTGATTCTCTTATATTAGATTATAAACAAATCGAAAGAAGATTCTGAAGGAATACTTATATACAGCTGTAAACAGGAAATCTACGAAGATAACAGTTAGAAATGTTGAATATTTATTTCATATTGTTAGTGTAAGTTTCAAACATGAAGACAGTATATAAGGTAACTAAACTTCGATTTTGTAATAACTCAACGTATACCATATAATTCACCTAAAATGCATACTTCATAAATTGTACTCCACGTGGTGCCGGCTTCGAGGAATGTTGTCACAGAAAAAAGAGTGACAGAATGTCCAAACAAACGATCCGCGGGATTACTTAAAAGGGAAACTTGCACAACATGCAACACCGAAACCTGCAAGTCGTCAGAAACCGGTTCGCGACCGACATCAGAAGCAGCCAGCGACGTCACACAAAATGGCGGCGTACCGGAAATTCGCAATTACGGGCCGGTGTCAGAAGCCAGGGGAGCCAGGCCGAGCGCCCCGCGGCGGGCGCGGGACGGACATACGCGCGTTAATATGAAACGGGCGGAAAACCTCCGGCGCCGTCGGGAATTGGAACGTCACGACGCACGTGCAGCTAGTTATCGGAGCGTCGCCCGCTTCATTAGGGCGTGGCCGTGCGGGCCGCCGGAGCTGCGGTCGCGCCGGGGCCGGAAGACCGAGGGTGAAGCGGAAGGCGGGGGGGGGGAGGCATTTACACCTTGCGAGGTTTCGCGCGTGAAGCGACGAGCGTAATTCAATCATTCTTTTTACATTATCGCCTTGGCGTACGTTCTTCGTAAGAAGAGAAAGTTATGAAACGCCAAATTTTCGGCAGAAAAGCTCTTATTGCCGGGCACTGACAGAAAAAAAAAGTAGATAATTCCTGTTATTAAATACGGAAAAAAGCCCCTAAAATGTGCTGTAGCCAGAATAAATATTTTGTGGGTCTTACATACCGAAAAAATTAATTGACAACAAAACGTCTGTATGTCCGCCTGCGGTCAAAACGGACGTCAAAATCGTTCGGCCGACTTTCTTCAAAATTGATATTCCAAAATCGATTAAGTGTTTGAAAATTCATATACTTTACGTGAAGATTTAAAAATATTTTCAAAATTTTCTCAAAAATGATACCAATTTTTTTAATCAAACTTTGTCTTCCAATAGTGTAAAGGACGCTTATGAGAATGGTGTAGATATCATTTTCCTTGAAATTCCAGATTTTTGAAAATTGCAAAACAGCAATTTGTTTTTGCGTCCGCCTACAACTACAATATTGAAGATGTTGAATATTGAAGAGTTTTTTACTTACCGAAATGTCTCTCAAACACGGATCTTTAATTATACGTTCAATTTTCGAAAAAAATAGTAGTTTTGTGACAATTTGCGCGAAATGTGGGGCAATTTAAAAAAGTAAGGTTTATGCTAAAAAAATCGCTTCAAATTTTCTTTATTTTCTCCTTTGATAGAAGAAGAGATGCTTAAAAGAATGGTGCAGGTCGCATTTTCATTGAACTCCGTGTTTTAAAAAATCTCTTTTAAAAAACAGCTCTTTACTGGCGCTTTAGTAGAGGTAAGGGTCCGCGTGGTCGACGTGACTGTCCACCACGAGGATGGGGCTAGACTCCTGAAAGCAGGAGAGAGAAAAGAACTAATCATTCTCCTGGTAACCCAACTTCATGAAGTGCTCAACTTCAACATCCTGCCACTGGTGGTTGGAACATCTGGGGATAAACCAAGATCCACAGTTAGTGGCTTTAAGACTTCGGGGATCAGTGGTCATGTGAGGGCGTAGGCTTCCGCGGGCGGCGTCAGTACTTATTTGCAATCTTCTTCAGAGTGTAGTTATTGCAATGACTAACTGTATTAGAGGACCGTTGGCATCTGTGCCCTGGACGCGAGGTCTCCCGGATAGCCTAGTATCAGTGATCATCACCGTAGCTTGTGCTGTCGATGAAGGTGATAACCGGAACACGTGTTTCGCACGGGCATTGTTAGATCGTGGCGCTAAAAAAGAAAAAAAAATGTTTTTGAAGAAATTTGTTTAGACACTTCTTGATGAATCCGAAAACAAATCATAAGTTCCCCAGTAGGAGAACGAGACGTACTGATTTTTTTTCCATTGGTGGACGGGATGGTTCTAAACATGAGTAATCCACGGCCCTACGAATTTAAATGATTGTCCAAACATCAAGTGCCTTCGTAATTAGGTCAATAAGAATATGTTTGAATGTAAGAAAGACAGAATGACAAAAATAATATGTTTTCAGTCGTTGGCGCGAATTATTGTAGAATATTAACAGCCATAAGTGATGAAAATAAATAATCGAAATATAATGAAGTATGTCACAAAATGTTTACTGTCATGTTAAGTGGATTCAGAATGAAGCATTAAAGTATTAGAAACTGGACGTCGCCGCTAAAGTACAGACCGTTCGTCTTTAACCTGATCTCCACATGCGGTGTCAACGGATTTATGTTGTAATCCTTCTTTGTGTTGAGTTATTGCTCCGTTTTCACAAGAGACATTTAAATAGTGAGAGATTAGTGAACTACTGAATGGGCGTGTTGAAAGGCGGTCCCTTCGTGCCCTACTCGGCTTCCACGATCACTCCCTTTCACATCCATAAGCCTCCTTAATGTCCGACAAATTCCTTCCTTTTTCTTTTGTCCTCGCTTAGGAACTTAAGAATCCTTTTTTCGGGCCTCGAGGAAGTCCCATCAATTTGTCTAGTCATGATTAGATTATAATTCAAATTTGAACAATTAGCTCCGATGCCTAAAGAAAGGCTTAAGCCAGCGAGGGACCCTTTTAACACTGCACTCTGAATTCTGTTGCGTAAGTACAGGAACAATACCGAAGGCTTAAAAATTATGACAACGAATCGAGGGGGACTTTCCCGAACGCCGGCGTTGAACAAAGGAGGCTTTTATTACTCGGCTTAGATGTGTGCGCGCGAACAGGTTCTTAAGGAAGCAGGACTTTTTACTATTTATCTTCACAGGGTGAACACAATGAACATAAACAATAAAATAAATTTCATTCACGGAAAGGTGGTCTGGGTGTGTGAGTCGTCATCAAGAGTGTGTTGACGAACGTTTTTTACGGTATTTGACGTACGTTTTTTTTATGAATGACGAAGCTAAACTTATTACACAGCGGACACAAGACAGATAAAAGTTGTTCCATAAGAAAGCAGTCGGTTTGAGAGCGTCAAGTATTTGTCCAGCGAAGGCAAAATACACACCCGGTTGCTACTTCCGATGCTAGTTTAACCGAAGGGCGTTTCAACTAGTTATTGTTAGTCATAACAGATCTCGAATGCGATTGGCTACGCCCAACCAGCGAACGCACGCGCAGCGAATACGCAAACACCCTGTAAACACAACACGATCGGGGCGCCGCCGCCGCCGCTGACGAGCAGATCGGGACAATGGCGCTGTTGTGAGCGGCGGGGAGGAGAAAAAGTTCCCTTCCGACTGCGCTCCTCAGAAGAAACACGCTCTTCTCCGGGGAGCGGCTGGCAGAGGACGAGGGGGCCCATGGTTCGTGGCTCGCGTTGGCTCGCGCAGCTGGCCGTCTCGCCCAGAGAAGTTCCCGCGTAATGCGTCGGTGTTTAAGCAAACATTCCTTAGGGGACGCAACCTAATGAGTTGGGCCCGAATGTTTATAATATGCGTGATAAATGTTAAAAATATGCAAGTTTTTATAATCTAAAAAATATCAAAATATGACCATAAATATGACTGAAACATTTTTTGGGCATTTTCGAAACCTTCAAAATTTTTCTGCCGTTTACTTAACCATTATCTTAAAAATATACTCTTAGAATCTAGCACATTCAGAATTCATCCCTTCTCCTTTGGCACCCCATGAAGACAATTCTACAAGCCAAAGTGATTTATAGTAGCGATTGACCTTGGCCTAAAATAATACTTTATCCGCATCGGGTAGTTTTTACACTCTCTTTTCTCCTTCTTTATTGCTTACCCTCCCAATTCACATCCATGTATATATTTATAGGAAATACAATCAAGAAATATATGCAATTGTAAGAAAACAGTTAATAGATGAGAAAAATCTCTTTAAGACGACTGCAAACAGTATACAAAAACTGAATCAAAACGACAAATATATGACAATAAAAATTATGGACAAATGTGACCATAATATGCAAAGTTTATGGAAAATGTCCAAATGGTTAAAACAAGCTAAAATATGACTGCTTATGGCACGTAAACATTGCATAATTTTAGTCATTGCAGATAAAATTATGCTTAATTTACATTTTCCATGCAAATAACTCAAAGAAACAAAAATATGACATGTTGTACCATTCGGGTCCTACTTTTGAGGCAGATGGCCGGGCAGAGCGGAGCGTTTTGGACTGCGATATTTTCAGTGGAGTCTGATTGATTGATTGATTGATTGATTGATTAGTGACTGGGCGGACGTATCAATTGCTAATATCATGTCTCATAAGTCTATTGCATGTTTTATCGCGGGAGGCTGCAGTGATTTTCCTCCGCTGGGTGGCAAAATCTAGTGCCGGCCTACCATCGTCTAGCGGAGTTTTTCACAACCAGGTATCTCCCACTAGCGTGGCATCACCCCGGCCGGGACAAGCTCTAGCTCCAAAGGTTCTCGACGTTTTCAGTAGTCAATGCATGTAGTGTGTGTGTGTGTGTGTGCTGGACATAAGTAGGTTTCTATTATTGGCGAATTCTCCGACACCTCATGTACACTGGAGGTATACATAATTCGATGTGTAAAAGAAATGTTTCATAAGTGTGATATTCCGCTAAAACGTTATTGTGATTTTAAACGTCTTTAAACAGATGCGAAGAAATAACACTGTTTTGCTACGATGAGCCAGTCAGTCTTCGATATTCGGGTTTTGAAGAACGTTAGAGGGAGAAGTTCCAAACAATTCTTAACGCTGCCCAGAGAATTCGCTTCCGCGGGGGGGTGGGGGTGGGGTGGGGTGGAAACAAGCCAAGAGCGGTAGCCTTGGGCGTTTCAAGGACGCGGAGAGGGGAGGGGAGGGTGCGCGGCTGGGCGGTCGCTAGGCCGCAAAATACAGCGGCGATCCGTTTGAATTTGTTGGTCGTACAATATTGTTTAGGGAACAACAGATGTCACCAGTTTTGGTGAGTGTCGTACCACTTGGGGCTTGTGTTTGAACTTCCGAGAGTGGTATAGATCTGCCAGTGGAGGTAATTACACTACACTACACCCCCCGATGTGTCTTTTCAAGTTCTTTATTATTATTATTATTATTATTATTATTATTATTATTATTATTATTATTATTATTATTTAAACATCTGACAGATCTAGAAAACATTCCTGATTGGGAATCGAAAACATTGGTGAAAGCACAAGGTTTCTTTACTTTTTGAGCCGTCTTCCTCTTTGAAACGTTTTCAATACTTTATGGACTTTACGTATAGATATTCTTTACCAAACACTCATATTACAAGACAAATTTATGGATATTGTATACTGCCATTCTAAAATACTACAAACTACGGAATGTTTAGAGAAACACAGAAGAGAATTCCAAAACATTTGGCAAATTATTTCTTGTAAAGTAATGAAAGGAATGTGCATTAAAGAAAAAGAACTATCGAACCTAGTGAACTCACGTTCAGAAGAATTTTCAATGCAATTTAGGACAATGTACTCAATCAGATTAGCAATAGATTTAACGATTTTGAAAGTTTCAGTATCATTGCCCTTCTTGATACTTCAAAATTTATGAATTACAAAGCATCTTTCCCAGATCATATTTTTTCAAAGCTTTTGAAATATCATGGTTCAAACGTTCATTCAATATGCCTGAACAATGAATTGAGTGTGCACTTGTTTTGATATGCTTGATACAACTTCGCTGCGCCTTCAGTTCGCCCACATCAATTGGAAAACATAAATTATGGAGAAAATGGTATAAACAGTGTAGGTATTAACGTTGTACACAGACAGAAGAACACACATGTTTTATCGCAAATAATTTTTAGGTATAAAGCTCTACAAAAGTGGATTCAGACTGCACCACGTATTGGAGAAAGTATTTTACTACATATAAGAGCAAAAAGTGTCTATGTTTTTGAAACCAGTGACCCACAATACGACTTTTCTGTCGAAAAATTGCAGTTTTTCACTGCAGCATGAACATATTTTTTCTCTAATACGTTTTTCTCTAATACACATTAGTCGAAAAAGTAAAAATGCAAGTGCTGAAAACTGATTTCAATATTTTATTGGGTTTATCTCATTTACAATATCGCACAATTTGGAGTCGCAATTAGTCAGAAAACAAATGCAAATTAAAGATCAATTATAGAAACTAATTATGCATTAATGTAAACTGTTTCACATCGGTTCACACACGCCGTTCACGAATCATAAATCGATTGCATAATTATTGTGATTATGTATTTAGCTATTGCAGTATTTAAACGTTTAATTTGATGTTCACGTACTTTTTATACGAAGTTAACATAATATTTAGTGTGTGTGTGTGCGTTAGTGTATAAACTATGATTCACCGACAATTCAAATACTGTGATTTAAAAATGTGTCTAAAATCACGATGAATACTATTCTATCATTATTAAATATTTTTTGGTTCGCATATTACTGTTCTTCATCTAATTGAAAGATATTTTAGAAAATTGTTTGAAAAATTCACTCACGCAGAAAGTTATCTAATCACTTTCTGGAGCAACGATAAAAAATTAATTAATTTTTGACATTGGAAATTAATTTTCATTTTCGAAACACGGAGAACGGTGATAAAAATTCTACGTTTTTGTATCATTCTACTAAACGATGTTTCTTGTATTCTTCGTTATATAGGCAATGTTAAATATAATGTTCGAAGAGATATGGGTTCCTTCAATTCTTATATTACCGCAGTTTTCTTACAATTTATTTCCTAATCTCATTGGTCTCCTTTCTTCAAATATATTATTGACTCCCATGCAATACCAAACATATTTTTACTGTGTCAAACTTTTTGCTCATAAAACAATTTTTGAAAGTTTTAATGGCAATGCTCGCTTTGAATTGTTTGATTAATTTATCGTAAAAACAGTTAAAAGTGTGTGTGAGGTTTAGGGGAGAAGCGTAACCCGCCTTATTTTCTTGAGATCGAAAACCCTTCAATCTTTTACTGTACATAATTGAATGATGAACAAAGGTATTAACAAAACAAGGTTAGCAACATTTGAATAGTAGTCATGTTTGCTTCCGACAAATAGAAAACTATTTTGCGTCGCCGACCTAACTACAGATTTGATTTGATACGGGGACCTTCCAGGAAGAGCCACTGCAGTGACAGCAGTTGCTGCCCTGAACCATCTAAGCCAATCGAGTTAGGGTTAGTGTTCTGAAGTGTCAATTTGGAAAACAAACGTCATGAGACAAGTAGTGCCTCGCCGCGACAGCTGTTCAGCCACAACGTCTTATGTTAGTTGATGGCTCTCGTGAGAGCATTTTCGGTTGCTACGAATCACACCAGGTAAACGTACGCTCCTCACACTAAAGAGAGTTTTTTTCGAGGGCTTTTTTCCAGCTTTCTGTGGATGCCCATTTTGACTGGCCGCGCCGGACACCCACTATATCCTTCCACCCACTCCTTGAGCACTTGCACACAACGTGACGGTCGATTCGACTTTGTAAAGATACCCACTATACCCTTCTATCCACCCACTACATCCTTCACCCTTTACGTTACACCCTAAAACACTTGTGAGCTCCTTGGTCTCACTAGGCCTTCCCACTTATACACGAAAGACAAGTTACAAACAACCATGCTCACGGCGGGTCTGGAACCCACGACCCTTCCGATCAAGACGCTGACTCGGCACACGCTCTGGCCACCGCGTCCATCCAGCCCGACACATTAAAGACTCAGTTAAAGAGTCAAATATACATACTACTTAACACGGAAATAAAGCTACAACATGTTTGTTAAAAATGAAATTTTAAAGAATCTCAAATACCACGGCACTTTCTTATTCCAATTATTTCTCGAGTCGCACTGATTTTTTTTTTGGGGGGTGGTGATTAATTACATGAGAAAGCAAAGCAATACACATATGAGCAAACTGCGAACAAAGGAGTGAAGAAATGAGCGCCAATCGATACCACTGACGAGTGCATGGACGAAACAGAACCCTCAGATATATTTCGGCCTCTCAACCAACGACGCGGCGTCGCCCAGATAGCCAAGAAGTCACCTCAGGTATATTGCCGCCAGTAGCTGCCACTTCTATTTTCAGGTTAAATTCCATTTATCGTTAGACTTGCCTTCTTTCTCCTTGTGTCCCTTTCTTTTTGAGCACTTGCACACAACTTGGCGATTCGACTTTGTAAAGAACACATTATTATCAATTTAGATCTCTAATTTTTAATTTGAGAACGAATAGTAAATAGTTTTATCTAAAAAATTACTTAACTAAAAACATTCTTCACAAACAAATAAAACAGGTTAATACATTTTTGAAGGCCAATTCAAAAAACACTGAAAGTAAAACAAGAAAAGAAACCAGACTTTAAGTTCTATAAGACGATCGAAGCAGTAGTGTTATATTGAAGTGAGACCTGGACCCTCTCGAAAAGAGAAACAGAGTGAGATGCAAAAAGAGATTTCTGAGAGCTGTGAAACGGTTTACTCTAGATAAGAAAATTAGGAGTGGAAAAATACTTAAAGAGTTAGAGATATTTAGTCCCGAGAAGAAGATCAGTGACACTAAAATGAACTGCTGCTGTCATCTAGAACGAATGAGCAGAAGCCAAATTTCTCGAGTACAAACCAGCTGGCCGAAGGAGTATTGGATTTCCGGAACAGGCAGCCCTGCCTAACCCATGAAATGAAGAAGAAGAAGAAGAAGAAGAAAAGAAGAAAAGAAGAAAAAGAAGAAAAAGAATAAAAAAGAAGAAAAAGAAGAAAAAGAAAAAGAAGAAAAAGAAGAAAAAGAAGAAAAAGAAAAAGAAGAAGAAAAAGAAAAAGAAGAAGAAAAAGAAAAAGAAGAATAAAAAGAAGAAGGAGAAGAAGAAGAAGAAGAAAAAGAAGAAGAAAAAGAAGAAAAACATTTTCTCATTTCCTCTATTGCATGGCGCCAGGAGGCTTCAGTCTGCCTGATGCCTCATCCCTCCTTCCGTACGCGTCACATAAAGTCTATGTACTTCAGCTCGAAGAAGGATGTTACCCTCAGGGTGACAAGATGCTATTCTGGTTTTCCGATCCATGATTCGCATTTATTGCTCAGTCTAGACCACCATATTGCACTCCTCTAAAGGCACCGCCAATCTAACAGTTGGAGATATTTTATTCCTGGAGTTTAGAGCAGACTGCAGGACAAGTCTCACTCAGCTGTAATTCTTCCTGCAAATTCTCTCTTTTATTGTGTCATTAGAGATGTTCTCACATTTTTCAATTACTAGGCATTTGTAACTTTTACTTGGCGCAATATCTTGAATCGCAATGTGCAAATAAACTTCAATACCCCCTGAAGTCACTTTCCCTCGCTCTAAACCGAATTTTGCACTTTGGCCAAGATCAAATTTCTTGCACATGTAATTGCTGAAATAATTGATGACAGACAGCATTTGGGAGAGAATCGCTTTTTTCTCAGCCAGAGCACTACTCTAAGATCTTGTTTTGCTCGCGAATAGGCCGACGTGGACCACGCGTGAATGCATCCTGCATTTACAGGGAGCAGTACATTATCTCGGTGGCAGGTGCATGTAACTTTTATCAGGGGGATCAGCATTTTAGCTGGATCCAATTTGTATCCCCCAGGGTTGTTAGTCCTTGGGGTATGGAAGCTGAAATGATGATGATAATGAGGGGTGAAAGGACGACACACACGTACATACACAAAAACACCCATGCCCGAGGCGTGACTCGAACACGTGATCCTTCCTTTCGAGATCGCCCCTGCATTACTTCCTTAGCAATATCGACTATTGGACGTCTTTAAATAATAATAATAATAATAAATTATTAATATTATTATTTAATATAATATTCCAAACTGTTTCTCTTTGTCTTTATAAAATTGATTGAATATGTTTTACTTTCTCGCCTTACTTTGAAAGAAGGTACTATATTCTATACGTGTGCCGGAAAACGGACATTTTTCGACGAAAAACCTTATTGCTAGGTCTTAGTAACGAGACAGTGGATAAATCTTGTTTCTATAAGTTGTAAATTTTCTAGTAGTGTTTCCTGTAGCACGTTGGGTACTCAGAATCCATGTTTTGTGGAACTTGATACCGAAAAATCGGTTGATGGCCAAATGTCTGACCGTCCGTTTGTCCGTCCGTCCGTCTCTCTGAGCCAACGCAAGCGCCTAAACCTTGTACGCAACTTTCTTCAAAATTGATGTTCTCCGACCGATTTTGAAACAGATTCTCCTCAAACCGAATTTGAAACAGATATTTTGAATTTTTGCGGTACTCTACATGAAGCCGCTACATATTCAAAATCTTCTAAAAAATGGCTACATATTTATTATTTTAATTATTTCCTCTAATTAACTAAAATACAAAGAAAAGGCGTAGGTCGCATTTTCCTGAATTTTTGAAATTTGCAAAAGTTTATTTTTTTTCGACTTTCTCTGACAACTACAATACTGAATATAGGGATTTCTTCCTGAATGAAATCTGTTCTTTAAAGACTTGTATTTAAATAAGCCATGTACAACTTTTCGGAAAATCGTAGGTTTTGCATAATTTGCATGAAATATAGACAGTGTGTAAACAATTGTTTTCTCAGAAACGGCTCCAAATTGTTTCTTTAAATTTTCTTCTAGTTTGTATCGGACGTATTTCTCCGTCCGTCTGTCTGTCCGCCCGTTAGCCCGTCCGCATGTGGTCACGCTGTGGTCAACAGTAGGTGCTAGCAAAAAAAATGGTGCTAGCTCCATTTTCGGCGAACTCTTTTCGAAAATTGCAAAACGTTAACATGGAAAAAGTAAATTGAAGAAAAATATTTTTATCTTTCATGAATCTGTTATCAAAAATCAAATCTTTAAAAAAGTAATGTACAATATGTAGAACACCCAAGTAAATAAAAAACTAGTGAAGCAACAAAACCGCACTTACTTTCTCGCATGTTTATATATACTAGATTCAGCTTGTAAAAAGTCTTGAGGATATTGATTAACATCCCGGAGAGAGGTTTCCATTTCAGGAGGCACTACGTCAATGTTTCGCTGTTGTATCTGATAGCGCAGACTTGCCGCGAGCAAAAGCTCTACAAGCACGTCCTCGAAACAACGACCTCTCCCCCAACGCGTAAGCCACCCCACCCCCCACTCCTCTCGGCCCGACCTCCCCTCCGCAAGAAACAGAAAGTGACGCACGAGCCGGGAGGGGAACAAAATGGCGGGACTTTATGTTAATGTAATGACGGACATCTTAAGGCGGGATGAGGTACGATGTATCACGCGCCACGGAATGTACCTCTTTATACAGTCCCCCGCTTACACGCCCCTAATGCTCTTGGGATGCCGCCAGGGGCGCTGCAGGAGAGAGAGAGAGAGAGAGAGAGAGAGAGAGAGAGAGAGAGAGAGAGAGGGGAGAAGAGAGGTGGGAAGAAGGATGGGGAGTCCTGTAGTAATGCCCGAAGCGCCTTCTGGGAGGGAGAGAGAGGGGGACGAGGCGAGCAAGCAACGCGCGGAATAAATACTCGCTTTAAGATATTACGTTCAGTTTAGAGCCCGCATGCGCCCTCAGATCTGTGTAATAGCTCCTGCGTCTCCCGGGCGCGCTGTTTGGCTTTATCGCAGCGCGTTATTAGAATTCCTTTGAGTCGCCGGTCGGACAGCGCCACGCCTCCGCGACGGCCTTTTACGAACTGAAAACGCGCCTCCTAGAAAGTCCACAGGAGACAATCGCTTCCGTAGAATACGCGTTGCTCTAGAAGTCAGTCTCTCATCCCATAATCCGTTAAGTCTCTTAGTCTTTAACTACTGACCGTATTGAGGGAAATAACGGTTGGAATTTGGGAGAAGGATAACGATTGAGTCGTTTGCTAAGACGTTTCGATTTTCTTCCATGAACTCTCCGGAAACGAATCGGGGCAGCAGACTGACTAACACAGAAACTTTTGCCTGGAGTTCGGTAATGCTTCGCAAAAGTTTAAATGAGAGGATGGGAATAATAGAATTAAAGAATCAAAATTGAAAGTTAACAGGGTGATAAGAATGTCATTAAAGATTTATCGAATAAAATCTACATTATGAATGAGAAATTTCAGAGTGAGGAAATATATAATTACTCAAATGTTTATAAATAATACTTCCTAATGGGTAAAGACAAAATTGGGTAAATTTTCTCGAAAATGCAACAATGATGTATTTATTGTTTTCAGAGCGAGAAGAACATATTTACACAGAAAAATTTCATATCTTATCATTACTTACAGTGGTAACCTTTTGTATTAAAGACAATCAAACAATTCTTATTAAAATTAATATTTTATTGGAATCAAGCATAAAAACAACGTTTTGAGACCCAATTGGTCACATCTTCAGGTGTTCTGTATTACAGTTTTGAAAACGAATGCAAATGTTTCTTTCATCTTAAAATATAAAATTTTGAATGACAATAGAAACAATACAAGAATTAAATGTTTGATTGTCTCTAATGCAAGAGGATACCACTGTATGCAATAATGTTAAATACACTGATAGACAATCATTTTTAGTCTCCTTTTTTTACAAGAAGAGTCAAATCTTAGTTCTCGACATTAATTTTTCCAGTCTTTAACTTTTCCCGAAAATCTTCAGTCTTAATCTGACAAATATCATAAATTGTTACAAAGAACTGACATGAAAAACTGTAAAAGTGCGCAGAAAGAAGATTAGCAATTTGCAAAATCTAAATCTGTGTTGCTTATATTGACGAAACAATAACGATTTCAGGGCTCATATTTTTAGTTCCTCGCCTTACTTCCAAAGAATGAAGAGAAAGATGGTAATCGTGAGCCAGATATCAGAGAAACAATCACAAAAACGCTCTTATTGCTGGCCCGGCAACGAAAGTGTGTATAAACCTTGTTTATGTAGTATATAGTATATTACATCCTCTAACACGTAGTGTAATCACAATCCACGTTTTGTGAATGTCTCATAGCCAAAATTAGATATATTGGACGACAGAACGTTTGTATGTCCGCCTGTCCATCCGTTCATCCGTCTGTCCGCACATCTGTTTGACCAGTCTGTTTGTCTATCTGTTTGTCAATGTGTCTATCAATCTTTGGTGAACGTTATAGCCTCCACGTTTCAGACAATTTTCTTTCAAACTAATGTTATAGGGCCAATCTAAATTCAAAGACCTGCGTCTTTGAAACGAATATTTTGATTTTGGGTTGTTCTTTACACTAGGGTTCAACATTTTCGAATGTCGTTCAAAAATGGCTGTAAATTGATTATTTAAACTTTATTCTAGGATATTATTAATGCCGCTTAAAATAACGGCGTAGGTCAAAGTATTGTTGAAATTCCCTAATGTTTTTGAAGTAGCCAAAGTTGGTTTTTTTCCGCTCCGTTCCACAACTACGATATTGAAGATAGCGATTTTCCCCCTTACTTATCGTTCTTTAAAAACAGTTCTTGAAAGACGATCATGTTTGATTTTCCAAAATAAGTATCTTTTGCGTAATTGTGAGTGAAACAGGCGTTTAAAGAATATTTTTTTAAAATAATTCCAAATTTTTCCCTCAGATTTTCTCATTGTATGCATCAAAGATGTAAAATATTGGTGCTGGTCCCATTTGCAGGAATCTATAACTGAGAGATTTCAAAAGAAATCAACATTACAAAAGTACAATGTTCAAGATAAATATTTTTGTCACAAATTCAATCTGTTCTAAAAAGCTACATCTTGATGGAAAGGAAATATACAATTTTTTGCCAAAACCATTAGTTTGCGTAGAATTTCTACTTAAAGTTGATTCAATTTCCAAAATCCGCTCCAATTTTGTTTAAAAATTTTTCTCCACACGGAAGGTCGCTCAAAAATGGAACGGGTCTCATTTTCGTTGAACTATCTGAATTTTCAAAAATTGAGTAAGTTAGATGGACATTTTAGAAGACATTTAATAATGGGAGGGAACTTGTCGTTTAACGCATCGGGAAAACCCATTATTTATTAGCGCGGTGTAACTGGTCTCTTGAGTCAGACGACCTCCGTTCGAATCTCTGCGTGGAGAAACCAATTTCGTTGGTTAGAAACACTTTTGTAAACTCATTTAGCTGTACAATATGGTAAAGCCGTTAGACATAATGTGAGAAAATATGTACTATTGGAGGGACTTTAGTCCGGAATTTCCATCGTTAAGATCTGTGTCTGCTTCACAGGTCTACATTAAAAGTTTTCAATTACTAAGTTTCCTAACTGGTTCTGCATTATGTAAATATCATTCACGGGCGCAGCGATTTCTAGTTTGAAGTAATCGGATTTGGTTCTTAACCGCTTCCGAACTGGTTCCGCGGCTGGAAAAAACTCAATGCCCACGGCGGTCGCACGGTTCACGTCTGTAATTTCGATGGAATGATTTAATGCAGGTAATACTCTTTAAAATTGATTCACTCCTAAGAATTCCATTCCAGTCTTCCGCGTGAAGTAAAACTACGAGCTTTTCCGAACTTACTCCGGTGGTGGTGGAAAAAAACACATTTAATTTGTGTACATTACAAGATTTATGACTATCTGTTTCTTAATTCTTCATTCGTATTGCATCAAAGCGAACATCAATTTGAATTAAGGACTAACACAGTAGAATGCCACGGGCATGAAATAATAGGTCACTTTAGACTCAACTATTTAAGATAGTTAATGTGTCTACTTTTGATGTAATACTTATTCAGTGAGGATACTAAAAAATATACATTTTTGGTGCAATTTTTCGTACAAGCCTAACAGATAGATTAGGTTTCGTGACAGAGAAGAGTGAAAATTTTGGAAATTATTCACAAATATGTATCTTATATTATTTGTTATTAAGGTATTATTTTATTTAATATTTTGAAGAAATTTGTATTCAAACTAGAAGTGCTACATCACATACTTTCTCGCATTATTGGAAATGGTTACAAATACTGCAACGCCAACTTCAAAATTCAATTATAACTTGAAAAAGTCTAATTCAAACCAAGCGACCGTTCCAAGAACATTAGTCAGTTATAAATATTACAAATGAAACTAACGTAAATAAATTTAACTATTTTACTATTAGACATTATACGGAAAATAAAGAATCACACAAGCCTGCCTTGATCTAATCGAAATGAGACAACAATTTCTGAATACCATCAACAGCAATCAAATCTTAATGCAAGGGAACTATATTTGTTAGTTCTACGTTAAATGTATTACCTTCCTTAAATCTGTTTCCTTTCATAACAATGTTATCTACTACTATTAATATGACGGGCAACAATTTTGTTTTGTGCCTGAGAGTGAACAACAAATTAATTTTGTGATTTTTACGATATGAAATTCTATTCGGTTCTCCGGTTATTCTCTCCCGTTTAGAGGATAATTTCTAACGCTTACACTTTGAGGAAAAGAGAAATGATTGTCGAGAGATTGAGCCGATGAAATGTGTTGTTGCACATACGTCGACATGTCGCTATCAATTCAAAATATTGGAGCATACAAAAATTGCTTCAATATTTTGTACAGAATTCCTTTTGACTACTTTACCAAGACGATATATAGTTATTATCTCCTAATATCCTGTCAATGGTTTGTAACATTTCAAACAAACAATGAAATTAGCTTAATAATTCCTAGCACGATACCCTAACACATTTTCATCATTCACGGAATAAGTTTGTGATCTTTATTTTAGTCCACACTACTGTCATAACCGGAACTCACGAATAATTGATTTGCTTTTAAAACTAAGGAACCTCCCTGCTTGTTGTACACTCTGTTCATTGCTGACAGTTATTATTGGAACTCGTCGCTGTTACACTAATGGTTAGTACCGCACTGCGAAGTATTCTTATTTAAGAGTAAGCACGTAAGGAGTCAGAAAATGAAAGTAAAATATAATCAACACAAAGAACTAAAACATGGCCAAACAATGACCTAAAAAACAAAAATCATTTTTAATCACAAAATGACGATATGTACCGCAACAAACAAATCTCACAAGCCTCTCAACTTCGTTAAATGTATTAATGACAAAGCAGAAGTATTTCTGAACAACGAGAAAAAATGTACAAAGCTATCAATATTCCCGCCCTAATTACCACCGGAGAAAAGTAATGAATGTAATACCTCTTGTCTAGAATTTATTCTCTTTTGTGTTACACTAATTCCTATCGCCTAAGAAAACAGTTTTCACGACACCCTTCAAAACTGTGGTTCGATCCGAAATCTGCGAAGTCCCCTGGATGTCCAAACAACGCCGCCAACTAGCTGGGCCAACGCCCTGTCGCGTTTGCAATACGATTAGACCGCACAAAAACAGAGAAACCGGTCCACACCAGCAACCGTCAATAACGTGACCGCCAACAAACGATTACGTGGGTCGCGAAACAAAATTAACGGGATATTACATTACTCCCCACAACGGGCGGGCGGGTGGCCGAGGTCGCCCCCCCCCCCCAGGAGGCGACCTTTGATGTCGACGGCGAGGGCGGGCAGGGGGCAACTTCGTTATTGAGACCTCAGTAATCAGAAATTGCGGCCACCGTGATGCCAACATTGCTGACACTGCATCGCCGGATGTACGGAGAGACGGGCTGTGTTTGTGTTTCTGTAAAGTGTGCGTGGTGAAGTTGTTAGCCAGATAATGCTTGGCACACATTCAACAATATCCTCGAGAGATGTAGCGTTGTTGGTAAACACTTTGAGGATAGGGCGCCGCTGCGATTCGGAGGGAAGTGGCAGGTGGGAGAGGTCTGCCTGGTAGAGAAGGCAATTGGGGAAGCGGAGGTGGCCGTTTGAGAGAGGAATTCGCGCTGCAGTAACTGCCACAACTAATTGATAGATTGTTGATGATTCCAGGCACCTCAACTGCTACGGTCATTAGTCCCGTAAGTGTAGTCATATTGTTTCCTCGAGGGGGTGGCTGTGATTATCCCCCATTTGATGACGAAATCCGGCGCTGGGTCCGGCTTGCTCGTTTTTCCACAACCCGGTATCTCCCACCAGCGGGGCACCGCCTCAACCGGGACAAGCTGTTAGCTCCCGAACGGTCTCCACGCTTTAGTGGAAGTGTGTGTAAGAAAGGGGTGAGGATAGAACAAGGAAGAGCAAGGAAAGATTGCGCGTGGTCCGTGGCCCGTTTGTTAGGTTGCTTCTCAGCATTCGCCTCGTGTTGATCGGAGAAACCCCGAAAAACTACCGATCAGAGCAACCGGGTGCAAGAATTCTCCTGCAGACAGCGCCTGAATTCGACCTAACTGACACACTAGTGTCAAAATCCTACTACCATCGGAACTCGAACCTAGGACCTCCCGGTTAAAAGCACTGCAGTGATACCAGTTGAAGCTCTGAGAAATTGCCAAAGAAATATAATTCATTTGTTAGATACACTACCAATAGCAGAAAATGGATACATTGACAATGACAAATACAATGACTGTTGTATAAAGGAGTTAAAAGATACTAGTTGGAAGTACAAACATATATATGGAACAGCGGTTGCATTAACGATAAATGAAATACATTCTTGAAGAAAAACGTTAAAAGAACCGCTGTTGATAAGAAAGAAGATGTGAGGGTACGGAGGAATAGTAAGACGGATTCCCATTTGAGTACTCACCGTTGGGCGGGCGAAAGAAATAGTTGGTTAGCGGTAGGACGACTAAGGAAGTGGAGTATGTGAGATGTACTGAGTGAGCAGGAGTATTAGGCGACAGGTCAGTTGCTGAGTTAGCTCAGAGCGAGCTATGCCGCTGATTCTGGAGCGACTCTAATCCCAGATCCTAGCTTTGGACTCTAGAGGCACTGGAGGATATTAGACACTAGCTACTTGGCTAGATAGAATTCAGTCGCTGTGTGGGGGAGAATTCTATCGAACAGCTGCTCTGGTCAGTACGTGTTTTTTCCAATCAATAACTGGCGAATGCCGGAATAGTACCCTAACCGGCCACCAACCGCGCGCGATCATTTCTTTCTTTCCGATGTCCTCTCTCTCTTCTCTCTCTCTATCTCTCTCTCTCTCTCACACACACACATTTTTATGCAACATCACTACTACACATATCGAGTAGGAGGATAGTAGGAGGAAGGACCTAGAGGTTGAGGTGGCTGAGGCGGTGCGCATTGGAGGAGATACCAGGATCGGGAATACCCCGCAAGCCGACGTGTAGGTCAGCACCGTATCTCACAATCCACAGAGAGAGAGAGAGAGAGAGAGAGAGAGAGAGAGAGAGAGAGAGAGAGAGAGAAACAAAAATAAAACTTCCACTTCTCTAACCCAGCTAATGACCATATCAGTAGACGTTGCTCCAAACATAAATGAAGCGTTGGGCGATTGTCAGGGTATGCAGTGAGGAGAAAACAAGTGAATACGAAATCAGTAGAACAGAAGAACGGCAGAAAGGAGAATGTCCAATAAATAGTTCCCCGGTGTTAGATAGGCAGTAACTCGGGAGATCGGTCGGGAGCTTAGGGCTTGTCTGGGGAGGTGCCTCGTTGGTGCGAGATACCTGGTTGGGAAAACACCGTCGACAGTAGGGTGACGACGGATTTCACCATACAGCTGGGGAAAGTCCACCACCAACACCACCATCATCATCACCACCACCTCTTCCTCCATCTCCTCCTCGCCGCGAGTAAGGACATGTACTACACTTACGCGACTAATGAATTTGGTAGTTGCCATGCCCGGAATCATTAAAATCAATCAATCAATTGATGTTTCGTGGTCGATGCTGCTCGCATCCCTAGAGAGTAGATGGAGAGACCGGCTGAGCGAGCGGAGAGAGAGGTTTGGGGCGGTGTGGTTTTATTTTGTGGCGGGGGCGGAGCGGGGCGTTGGGGCGATCCGCCTGCAGCGCTTTTGCTGCGAGTCAACGAGGCGATCGCCTCCGCACTGAGCGGGCGGCGCGGGCGAGGGCGCGGCTTCGTTAGCCCCGGGCAGAGCGAGAGGAAATGGTGCGAACACAAGAGAGCATCACAGGAAGCTTTAATTACGCGGGCAGAGATACATTGGCTGTGTTTGGTCAGGTCTGCAACCACCTTGCTGAAAACGAAAATAATGACTTAGATTTATTCACTGAGTTTCCCCATATATAAATAATTAATTTTTAAAGTGTTTTTTAAAATAAAATTATTTCTGGCAATTTTTATTTATTTTACAAACTTTATATTAGATCATATGTGAATACAATTCACAATGATGAATAAAGTTCACTGTTAGCGATAGAAAAAATGATTTATGGAACTTAAATTAATTTATTATAATCAAAAATTAAACACACGGTTAAAATATGTTGTAGTAACTTTGTGATCATATCTAACCTAGTACTTGCTAAATGTACAAGACCTCACGAAATGTATAATTTATATATTGGTGTGTGTGTGTGTGTGTGTGTGTGTGTGTGTGTGTGTTGTGTGTGTGTGTGTGTGTGTGTGTGTGTGTGTGTTGCATACGTTTTTTACCACGAAAATATAATAATTTTCAAAAGCGTGATTGCACTAGGCGAGGAATTCTTGCAAATTAATTGCTCATATAAATCTATTTAAAAACCCTTACCGTTAAAAATTTTTATTCAAAACATCGATCATCTTCTTTTAAAATTTATTTCTTGTTCACAAAATAAGCTAGAATAAACTACTACTCACTAATGAAAAATAAGCCAAAGGACGTAATTTCATCATTCTTGATAATTATATATGTGATATAAAATACCTAGATAACATTACAAATCGAATGAAAAGAACAGTGCTGGTTTGTGCACGGATACAAAAATAAACAAAAATATTTCATAAGACTATGATTATCCCACACGCCAACCAAGGGACGCTACAAACACGCGTTCCCGCGTCCTCCAGCAAAGTGTCAGTGAGAAAAAATCGTTCGCGAGATCACTGCGCCGCGAGACTGCGCACAGAGTGGGACTTCCTTGACAAGTAGCCATTAGAGGCGGTCGCCTGCGGGTATTTCCGGTCTGGAAGGCCTTCAAACACATGGGGTGCAGTGTGCGCACCGTTTCCTGGCCATGCAAATGCGGACTGTTCACTTCACATTCCTTTCTCCCTTCGAAGTGAATGATGTACTTTGTTTTCCGAACATTTCGACATTAGAGATCCGAACTGTATGACGAAACATCGACCCCTAGAAGCTTGCCTTTTCAATAAAAAGAAATTCAAAGACGCGAAAAGTAATTAATAACAATTGAGAATGATCTCAATACCAGACACGTATTCATAATAGTGAAATATCGCAAGCTTATAAAGCTATCCACATTCTGATCTAGCGCCATTCTTACAAATAGTTTACATTTTAGTACACTGGATGTCTGAAGAAGAAACAGAAGATGAAAACTAGAACAACAGCAATAATGAAATATGTATGAAATAAGGATATTTAATAGAAAGGTTTTCGGGACGGAATTAGTACTCCTCCATCACATATTTATTTTGTACGCGGTGTAAATTTAGCCCTCCATGTATCTTTTTTTCTCGTTTTATTCTTGAAGATGACAAAATTCAGGGTGGATATATACCGTAATAGGAGGGGATATACCGTGGTTGCCGAGTGGAAATTAAATATGTTGTTTCTAACGTATTTGACATCAAGACATGTGTATTCACGGTCTACTTGTGATGACAACGCATGTTTGCTATTGATTTGATATCATGGGGTTGGAGGAATGAAGAAGAAACGAAACTAGACGGGATATGGATGTTCTAGGACGAGCAGGAGACGTTCTGAAATTCAGACAAAAAGTAGACGTTCTGGTATAGAGACGAAAAATGGACGCACTGAAATACAAATGTGAAATGGACGTCTGACATAGGTTTGAAGTTATCAGTAGTATAAAGTAATTTGATATTGTCTGCACATTTAATTGAAGACCATATTTAGGACAAGTGAATGTGCGCCATTGATATATACGTAGAACCGATTTTCTCTCTGTTTTTTAAACAAATTGCATAACTTTAATGTTTCAAAACAAAAAATTGAAGGTAGAGATTTTTAGCACAGACAAAGACTGTTCAGAAAATCAGCTCTTCAAAAAAGGCCAGGTGCAATTTTTTGAAAACACTAGTTGTTTTGATATGATTTGTGTTTCAAATGTACACTATTTCTAACAAGAACGCAAAAACCACCCCAAAGTTTCGTTTTTTTTTTCCACGGATAGAATAAGTGACGTCGGAGACATTTTTGGTACCAGAGGAACTCAGAATATAATGAACTCAGTATATTACGAAAATGTATTTTCGTTAAAATATTCACATCGATTTTCCGCAGCATTACATAACTTGCGCACAATTACATACGTTAGTAGGCTCAATACAGATCAAAACGATAGTTTTAAAGGCAAACCATTCGTTCGTACGCCTTCTTTCGTTAGGGGAGTAAAGGCAACTGCCTCATGTTCAGTCCGAGAATCTCAGGTTTCACGTATTCATCAACGGCACGTATCTGCAGCTCTTTACTAAAAGGCATTTCATTATCATGAATTTGACGACAATAAGGAGATACCACGTGTTTTACGATAATCCACAGAAGAATTTTATTTTTGACGCATCATCCATTTTTGACGTCTAATCCATGGATGTGTACGTACAGAAATGGTCCGCTCCAAAGTGAACTTTACCCCACGGGTCTGCTCTCTCATTGGAGGGTTCTTTTTTGGCGCAATTTAATGTTTTAGAATATATTTCCTACATTCTTTCGGTTACTTGATCTTACGATCATTAAGGAATATTTCGTATACTAATCCGGAATTTAATGAAAAAAATAGTAGGAGAAAGTGTCTCGAAATATTGTTTACTAATAGTTGTTTCCACATTATTCACCGTAGAAATCTTATTGGGAAGGCAATTACATCAGAAATATGTTCCTCACAACCGGTAATTAATGTGCTCAAAATGTGATTTTATTACTGAGTACAAATGTGTTTTAATACTTTTTAATTTGATTAATAATAATTTGTTCGAAAATTGTCATCCCGACCGTGACTCAAAATATAGGTCTCCTGATTTACGTCCAGTTGCTCTAATCACTGAGTTATAACAACAAAGGCAGCAATACATTCCTAAAAGTAGGTTTGTTCGTCTGCGAACAAAACGCCCCAACCATGAATCACAAAAACTCGTATCGAATTCCATGTTTGGTTACTGAAGCGAGACCTTCGCTGAACCCAGCAACATGCCAGGCACCTTCAAATACTATTAAAATTTACAAGTATGCTATCAGAAATCATTACACATAAATTGTAGGTGCGGAAACTACCACAAACCCACGTATCGCTGAAAGCTATACGCCTTTGTGTACAGTGCAAGGAGAGCATTTTGTTCAGTTTGCTGTTTCACCGTTTATTTGTGTTTACCTGGATTCAATTTTCTCGCCGCAAACCTAGCCAAGCGAACAAGTGAAAGTGAAAGAGAGACAACGAGGGGAAAAATATTCCCCTGCTCTCGAACGGCGCAAACAGGCCGGCAATGGATCGAGAGACCGAAAGAGAAATCGATATTATTGGTCTCAATAGGGAACGCTAGTGTGATGGATAGCCAACTGAGAAGCGTCGCAGTATTTAGTGGCTTTGTTTGGCCGACCTCCTCGTCTGTGCTTGCCAACGGAAATACACGCCGCATGCGTAGTCCAGTTTTGCGGATGATAAATACCCGAATTCCGTGGTGTTCGCAGTCACCGCGGGAGGCGCGAGTGCGGAGGCAGTGAAAGGGCTTCTGGTCGCTGTAGTGTGACACTAATTCACGCGGAGTTTATTAAGGCTGGCACGTGCATTGGAGTTACTGCCGGAGGCTTGATTTATATTATCTTCAGCTAGAACCTCGTCGCTTCGAGAGCGCCCTGATTATCAACAACATCGCTGAAGGGCGGGCGGCGTACGCTGATTGAGGCTGCTTATGATGGACGGAAATGTGTTGTCATTGGATAGAAGGCTGCTGGCCGTCCAATATTATTTTTTAAGGGTGACCCGTAGTGCACTGTTCACTTTCATGTTTGGCTACTTCGGTCCAAACGTCGGTCGATCAATGTGAAGTATGTGGGGACAAAGCTGACCAGGAAAATTGATAAGTTCAACACTCACCCGCGTCCCCCCCCCCTCCGTTTGGATGGTGATTACCTCTTTAAAATGTTTGTCCGTAGAAAAGAAAAAAGACCTAAGATTCTTTCTTCGTTCCTTACGACATATCTGAAAAACAGCAAAATTGAAAAGGGACTAGTGATGTGACATCGATAACAGAACATCGATGTTACCCATCATCAATATTCAAAATTAAATCATCGATAATAATAGTATGTACGGAAATTTTTACGTTTGGAAATTTTTCTTTCACAATCTAAACATCAAAAACTTATAAAACATCGAGCGCAAATCATCGGCTTTAATACATCAAGGATTAAAACATCGATATTACTATAAAAACATCGACATCTATGTCACATTCCTAAAAGGGACAACTCGGAAATTTTTCTCAGCAGTGTACGTGTACTTTGAAGTGTGACCGATATTTTAGACTCCACTGACGAAGAAACTTGTAACATCTGTACATGCATTTGTATTTTCCCTTAATAAAATTATTATTGCTACTGCAAAATAAATTATAATTCCTGATTTGTTATATTTGTTTAGCTATCAAATTGGATATATTGTCCCAGTCGATTTGGCTAATGTCGCAGCCCTTTGATTTTAAAACCGAAATTTTAATTTTGGGCCGTACCTTATATGAATCGCCAGGGACATTTTACAATTTAAAAAAAAATGGCTCCAACGTTTTTCATTAAATACTTTCTGAATAGTGTAAAGGACGTTAACGAGAGTAGTGCAGGTCTCATGCTCGTTGGAAACTCTGATTATTCGAAAATTAAATATTCTTTCGGCGTCTTAGTACAACTACAATTACGAAGATTGAGAATTTTTTCTTAATAAAAGCTGTTCCTTAAGGATAGATTTTAAAATAAAGTCCTGCACCACTTTTCAAAACAAATGAGTACACGTATTTTTTCGTGAAAATATGTGCTGTTTTAGTTACCACCAATCACACCCACGTGTGAAAATACGAACGGTTCATGATACTACTGTTTTATTGTTTGTTAACCCCAAAACTATTTTTGATGGTTGTACACTTTCCAAAAGTAAAAAAATCGGATCACAAAGTTGTCCTGCAAAAGTATTTTCTTTGAATTGACACCCCATCGTAACTAAGATTTCAGATGCTATGTTAATTTGAATATTAAGCGAACAGTTAAAAACTCTCTTCGGTTGGACGCCAACTAACACAAGAGTTTCAATTGTCTGCAACAAGCGTTTCTTTTACAAAACTGTTTATTTAAATATATAATGAACCACGTATAAATGATAGGTGATAACTGAGTACTTAATATTTCAAATAAATTTATTTTATTTTGTAGCTATGGCTGCGATCATACGAAACCGATGGAGACAGCAACGGTCCTCATCCAACAGTGATTTCCTTCTGGACAATACCAGAATGTAAAGTATCGGGCAATGACCCGGAAAATACGGGTACAGGCCTTGTGATGCGCCGAGATAGATGGGATGATAAGAGGACCAGAAAAGCTGAAAAACGACCTCATAAAATTATTACCGATTAATATTCCACCAAAATGGAGATGAATTTCTTCCACTTTTCATTTAAATTCAAACATCGAATTTTACGTCTTACTAACAGGACCCGTACAGTTACATTTCACGAAGTGCTGTAGAAAAGTTACGAAACAGAAACTCGAAAATCTCAAAAAAATTGCGTCAGCATTTAATAAAAATTGTGTTTTACAAATACTGGAACAGCGTCCGGTTGTGGTGGCGTTTTTATTATTGTGTTTTAAGCGAGCATGCATTTATTGCTCGATATTGCTGTGATTTACACAAACTTAAAAATCTCACTATCTTGGTATTTATAAAAATAACCTCATGCACATAAGAATGATCTCACAAAACGGTAAAATGGAGACTGTTTTCGGTTGATCGATTATAACAAATCGAACAATAATAACAAAATGAACAATGACGGCTAGTAAGCTTTCGTTCTATTATTTTTAATATATTATTAATATTTGGTATTTCAACTTTGAATCTTGATAATAAGGGCAAGTAAAAACCCACCGACGTCCCCTACTTTGTAAAGAGAACCTCACTGGTTGAGTCTGAAGGTAGCTTTCTAGACAAAAACCCTTAATGTTTTAAATCTATACATTAATATTTCTGGAATACTATGAATCACCTGGTTTCGTGGATTTGATAACTGGATGAAAATAACAAATGACCAAGAAAACATCACAATGCAAACCACCTTTGGCTACTAGACCTCTTAAACATTGGGAGAAAAGTATCATAAATATTGGAACGCTGACAAGATGATAAAGTTGGTATTCTGGCATTTATGTTCGTAGCAAAGAGTTTTGAAAGTTATCAGAGCAATAAATTACATATATCCATAACAATACTCCTGAAGGAAGAATCAACACCTGACTAGGCCAAATTTAATTTTAGACTGCCATTTTTTGTAAGGGTTCTAACCACTGCCAATGACTAAACAAAACGAACAATTTACCTCAAGGCCACATATATGCCTCCATCTAGTTTCGAACCAATGCCCCGACGCTTGAGTTATTCACCTGCTCGCAGCGGCCCGTTTCTCGTATTATATGAATGCATAATTAAAGTAATGAGCAACTGCGGAACCTGTTCGCCGTAAAAGGAAGAGCCACTGCCGGGCAAATATTTTTCACAGATCGTCACGATATCTTGTAAGTAATTCTCCGGGGGAAGGAATTTGACGTGGTTCTGGAGAGAAATGAGAACGACATCATTGCCCGCCTGGGAGGGAAAGCGTTCCGACATGAAGTGAGCACGCGACCCAGTGGGTGGGGCAGAGGGGGGATAGAGTTTGAGCAGAAGGGGTGAGGGGGCAGTGGGTGGTAGAGGGGGGCAGAGGGGCAGAAGGAGCAGAGGGGTGTGTCAGATAGAGGTGGGCCGGTGCGGAGAAAGGCGGGGAGGAGCGGGGTGAGGCAGGGTGGAGCAGAGGGATTGGTCGGTGATGTGTGATGCGATGCGGAGTAGTGAGGGGCGGGGCAGAGAGTGACGGGGAGATGCAAGGTGGACCGACGTTAAGGAAGTAAAGGAACTGTGTAGAAAGCGGCACAGATGGAGCCTTCTCGTCCCCTGGGAAACACTTACAAGGGAAATATGGAAACAAGCAAATGGGGAGTGGTTAGTGGTAGGCTTCTGAGAAAGAATAATTAACGCGGAGACTTATTTATTTAATGTCAAAAACAGTTAAAATCTCTGTATGCCGAAAACTGGTATTAGTGAGAAGTGCAATTTGTGGACGTGTTCCGAGGCTTTGAAATCCAAGCCCTAGTTCTTATACTATGTGAAGTTGAATTACGAATGCCAATAACAGCGAAAGATTTTTGCAAGACATGAAGAGATTATAAGGTAGAGTTTGATTAGTTCAGGCAGTAGATGGAAGAAGATAAAAGGGTAGTGGTAAGAGATGTGATGGTAAGGGAGTTGAAAGTAAAAGAGGAAGCGATGAGAGAGAGAGAGAGAGAGAGAGAGAGAGGGAGGGAGAGACAGAGGGAAATACAGAGAGAGAGAGAGAGAGAGAGAGAGAGAGAGACAGACAGACAGACAGATGATGTGGGATGTGGTGGTAAAGCATATGATGATATAGAATCGACAACAGAGAATGTGCTGGCGAAACAAGTCGTTGGCAGAGAAATGGCTACTAGAGAAGGGTACTATAGGACAGGAAGGGGAAGGATAATGGATTTAGGTGCAGTTCAGGATGGCTCTGGTTGTGCGGAAGCCAGGCATGGTTAGATCGGGCGATCGGCCCGGGCCACGTAAGTCAAGGGGCCCGAAAATGGGATGCAATAGTAAAACATTAAAAAAGAAATTAGAACTCAAGAAAATCGTTATCGGAATTTTATAAGACGCCGTACAGTAGTTTAATATTTCAAAACATTTTCAATTAATTTTTCACTTTTAATAAGTTAGTAGTATAAGGTAAGACTCTATGAAATGAATCAAATGACGCTAACATTAAAATACGTTCTACTGAAATTCATATTTATTATATCATGTATTTAACAAGAAGTGATTTTATTAAACACTAATTAAACAACACAATTATTAGCACTTTAAGATCATCGTGGAAATTGTATACTTAATACTATTATTTGAAATACATCTCCAAAAACTTTTTCAGTCTTAAATGTTGTAATTTTTGCTATTTGTTGGAAACAAATAGCTCATATACTTCCTTATACCACTTTCAGAATTTTAATTTTTCGGGAGTGGGCGTGGCTTTTTTGGGAATTATCCGAACCAAAATTGTCTAGCTCCGACACTACTCCGGTGGTAGTAAGGGAAGTTTCATAGAGGTGAAGGTTACAGGTTGAAGTAAAGCAGGGCAAGGCAAAAGGAGGGGAGGGTTAGTAAGGGGCAGAGAAATCACGGGCAGTGTTGGTAGATGAGCCGACGGCAGAAGGGCTTGCGTGCGGAAGTAAGAGTAGTCGCAATGTTGGTGGCGAGAAGGCTGCACTAGAAAGAGGCGGTGAGGCTGAATCGTGGACGGCATTTCTGCTTTCGAATGCAAAGTTTCGCAATCATTCCAAATGGAAAAGTTGGCGCGTCGCTAAACACAAAAGAGAGTGCAATATTAATATTTAACTTCGATTCCATTATCTACCGTAAGCTGGTCGGGGCAACTCGTGGCAAACTCAACCTTTGGACCTTGCCCATAAAAACGTACGTCTTCCTATTGATCTTCTTTAAAGCTAAGGAATTTGTTTGCAACGCCTCCTGAAATCCATTATGTAAATTCACAATAGCCTTCCTTCTCGCAGTCTAATCCCTCTTCAATAGAATTCAGTTTTCACGGCAAGTTGTTCCTAAGTTTAAGGCGTTGCATTGAAACTGTCACAGCGTCAGTCAGGTGATAAATGTTCCACATGCGGAGAGTAAAGAAAACCAACGGCGAAACTTCATGAATTATTCCCGTTAGCTATAGTCTACAGCAGGGAGGAGTTTCGTTTCTTATCAGAAACAGGCTCGTTCTTGACAACTATTCATTCGTTCTTCGCTCACCACAAAAAGCAATTAGGGAGAGGAAGTTTCGCTACCTTGCGACGGGTTTCAAACTGTCACCTACTGCTGTAAAACTGCGAGAAATTACTTCTTTAGATACACAATCATCTCTTTATTATTAATAGCACATGACACGATAGATTTTATTCTTTTAATTCTATACCAATTACCAAACAAACCAACGAGAGCGGGTAAGACAGTAGGTTTTACGTAACATATGTACGCAAAGAATTTTGTTTTATTTTCTATGCTGCTTATTTGCAATCTGTTAACTTGGAACAATGACTAAATGGTATACATGATGTAAGTAAAAATTGAAATAATCTAAAGGGTGAATCTAGATATTGCTCAAGCTTTTGTCCATACACATATACACTGTGGTCCAACATGTTCACTGACTGTTGATTCGGGTGGTAGAGCTCTGTCTCGTCTGATTCCTCTTACTTCGCTTGCTGATGATCTCTGCCATAATTAAGATGTTCAAATTATTGTTGGTTACGAACTACGGCGCGTTGCACTAGTATCTCAATGTGTTTCTTCCGAATCTTCTCAAAGAATTTAGAGAACACAATCTATTGTGAGAAGGGATGAAATTGTTAGAGAGTAATTGTATCAAATTCCTGATCAGGGCTGCCACAACGAAGATTCGACGAAGGGAACTTCTTGTCAGAGCCAGTCCAAACATGAAATTTAGTATTTTTCGTTCAAGGGTATTAAGTTACTTTTGTAAATCAAGCGAAGGTTCTTAATAACTTAAAATAATTTTTGAAGTGACACTTCGTAACAAGTTCTAAGCATTACGAACAAATGTAATTATCAAAATTGCTGGAATTGAGTATTTCATTATGTATCGAATATGTTTCATTATGGGGAAATAAGGGAACATCGTAACATAGGGAAAGATTTTTTTATGAATAAAAATAACATTCTACACAAATTATAACAATTCAAATTTTAATGAGTATTGTGTGTTACATCGCCCCAATAACTCTTTAACTCTAGAGAAATCATCACGTACTGAACGTAATCATGTCACGTACTGAACTCAAAATAATAAAACTCGTCATAGTCATCTCTATTGTTTTCAATATTCGTTTCACTACAAATTTTTTGTCTTTTCTCAGAATACAAAATTATATTGAAACACGTTAGTTATTTGTATCTTCCAGTAAAATATATAACTCCGTCTCTCCATGTTGCAATCGGTGTAGAGGACTACGTTATAATTCGGTAATATTTATCGTTATAAATCCAACAAAAAAACAGCATTCTCAGAAAACTGAAGGTTACAAGTGAAATTTGTACTTTAGGAAAACTAATGAAGCAATTTATTCAAAAGCGGATGCCGATTTGTATGAATGAAATATACTGCAAGCCTTTTTTTCAATTTGATTTCAAGAAAATCACTCCAACTTTTAAGAATTATCGAAGAATAAAAATATTTATTAATGAGGAAATTACTGCTTTGAATATTTTTTGTATAAAAAAAGCTTTTTAAGAGAGAAATTCACGATGGATTGCTATCTTTTCACAACTGAAGCTGTGAGTCACTTGACCTAATGCCCTCGTTTCATGAATACAATTATGTTTACCTGCCTTGTTTTATCAGTACTTCTTTTCTTTTAAAAATTGTTAAACCGCTGGTCGGTTGGAAGTTATTCATAAGTATTGTCCGATACATATGTCTGTTTATTTTGTTGCCTTAGACTTTCAGGTGCAAACACTTTTACCAATCGTTTTGGTTTGCCTAACAATTGTCGCTTTCCTAACTTTACTATGATTTTACATTTAATCATGTAATACATATCACATTTATTTTTGGTTTTACACAAATTCTACCGTGTATTCCATTCAGCATTCATGTCAATATTTCTGTTTTTTCTTAACAATCTAACAACAACATATTTAAACATTAGTACACGAATGTAATAATTTATAAAAGTGCTATCTAATACTGAATTTCAATACTACTGTTTACAGTGCTATTTACAGGGGTAGTTGCATCTCCAATACATGTCAGTATTGAATATTACGAACTGTCTCTTCTCAAGATGGGGGGGGGGGATCCAGCCAGTCCGCCAATCAGCCTTCCCGACATTTTCTTCCCTAGTCAGCTGGGCCTAGCCGTCGACTCTTTCGTCGTGAGTTTACCTCTTGCGTTCTGATCCCCCATCACTCAACCGCCAGGGCGCTCCACCTCCGTTTGCAGCTGGGCAGAGCGCCAGGACATGACCGTTCTCGGCGCTAGCAGCCGGGTGGGGCCCTACTTGTATGACTGTCCGTGCTAGGATGCTTATGTCTTAATAGAACTTTGGCCCAGCCATCAGGCAGTCCATGGTCCTATATGCCAGTTTTATACTATGTTTTGCAGGTAACCTTGTCTCGGTTGCTACCATTTGGGACACGCTATGCGTAGTAGCAGGTGCATTGCCGTTTCTTCTTCTTCTTCTTCTTCTTCTTCTTCTTCTTCTTCTTCTTCTTCATATTCAGAGTGAGTCTTTTTTAGTTCAAGCAATTGGGCTTTAAACGATGGCTGAAACAATCCATAATGACACACACCGACCGAGAAGTCATAAATTTGCTGTTTTCAAGACAAGTCAAAGTCCTAATTTTGAGATTTTGCGTTTTTAAATATTAATATTGCTCTGAAAATGTTCATTTTAAATTCAAGAGATTTTGACTTAATTTCAAATTAAAGTGATTCAGTTTCTAAGTTTTGTCCAAAAATCTACTTTTTTCGTATAGAAACGTCAAAAGTCAACATTTGTAAATTGGGGGGAGATTTTGTAAGTGGAGTCCATGTGCCAACAGGCCAGCATGGCGTGCGGTTCCGAGATCGCCCCTGACCTCGCCAGCCTGCCGTCAGTGTTGCAATCCACTGTTCGCAAATGACCTCTCGAGACCACAACAGGGTTCGTGTCCTGGAAATATATAGAGTTCCGGTGATATTGAGGTTGTGATGAAATCGGAAAATTACAAAATAATTTTTTATGAGCGTCTTATCAGTGGCTCAAATGGTTACGGAATAATTTATTGATAATATTGGAGCCTGTATTCTTATAATATAATTCTACCTACGCTCAGTTTTCCAGAGTTACCTTGATACCCGAAAAAACACACAGAGAACAAATTACACTACAAAAGCGTGATTGAACATTACGTGGTGTGAGAGGTACTGCATAGCGTGACAGTTAAACGAAACACTACTTGTTCGATACAATCTGCGTTCCCTATTCATTGAGTGAAAAAAATAAAGCGAGTTAATTTAGAGATATATAAAACAATGGTATTTCACACACCACATTGTGACTAACATATCAGATGGCATCTAGCTCGCAAAGCTCATATAATTCTGAGACTGAATCAGAAACATCAATTGGAAAATACTAGCTCTCAAAACTGAATATGGAAAAAATATAATATATTACTCGTATGTATGCCCTGAATAAAATCAATTTACTGGAATCACTTCCATGATTCGTGGTATAGTCTTTATTGAACCGATATCAATAGTTTTCATTTGTACAACCTGAACATTGAAAATGTGAAAGATACAATATTCTTAAAATAATAGGAAGAAATGAATCTCCAAGAAGAGACACCCTCAGTTGTGTAAAACGCAACGCAATTGAAACCATTAAAAGAGGATGGAATTTCACAGACTAAAGGTCTCGCTGGCACGTGCCTGCGTGCTTCATGCGCTAAATACAGAAGAGTAGAAGTTAGGAAGCTGCAAAGTGAAGTGCGGAGGCGCTGTTGCAGGCCTTTCAAGACGTACCCCCTCTTCCCCGAACCTCCTTCACATAACCTAACCCGGAGCACTCAGCGCACCTTGTGGCGCGAGTTGCTGACCTCGTCCATTGATGTTTATTCTACGGCAATGAACGCGCGCTCCTCTTTAAAGTATTGATCTGCTGAGCCCGCGCATATAGAGAGGCGCAGAAGTAAAAATAACCAATCGCCCAGAGTACGGAAACAGAAGACGCAGATAAAAAAAGCGAATGTTGAATCGGAATCTGTTGGCGTGTGAGGCTGGAGGAGGGAAAAAGAGAAGGAGGAGGGGGGAGATGGCGATAAGGCATTCAACGAACGCTGCTGTCCTCCCCCCTCCCCCCCTCCTCTTCGCTTTCGCCCGGCCACCGATCCAAAAGCAAAGGATCTCTCCCGGCACAGTTGCGCAGCGCGTGTGCTCGCCAATTCTGGCTGTCAGGCCGATTCGCCACGAGAGGTGTCGCTGCTTTCACAACTTCCGATTTTCTCAGTTCAGCACATTAAAGATAGCGTGTTCGCTTGTATACCGACTAGTATTTAACTCCATTGTTTCACACAAAGGTGTCTAACAATAATAATAATAATAATAATAATAATAATAATAATAATAATAATAATAATAATAATAATAAAATAATGTTAATCAGATGGATCAGATCGCTAAGGCAGTGCCGTAGCAATATCGGACCAGAAGATCACGGGTTCGAGTCCCGCCTCGGGCATGGTTGTGGTGTGTATATCTGTATGTGTGTGTTCGTCCTTTCATCCCTTACTATCATCGTCATCATCATTTCAGCTTCCATACACGCAGGGCTAACAACCCTGGAGGATAAAAATGGGATCTAGCTAAATGCTGATCCCGTGATAAATTACATGCACCTGCTACCGAGATAGTTACTGAGCCCCTCTAAAATGCACGGTTCATGCACGTGTGGTCAAAGTCGGCCTATTTACGTTCAAAAAATATTATTACTATTATTAATAATAATAATAATAATAATATTAATAATAATAATAATAATGAAACTAGTAGTAATTTTTTGCGTGATTTGTAACGGTTACACAATATTACAATATTTCAGTTGCAGTCCCAAGGATAATTCTAGTGTTCGACTACTGTGTTTTCCATGGTTACTCCGATTAACACCAGGCGAATATCGGCGGTCTCTAACAAACGGGCCATGGACCGCGCGAGATCTTTCCTTCCCCTTTGTTATTCTATCATAACCCCCCTTGCCTACACTCACTCTCACTTACACGGACAACACTACTACTCATGCCGGTAGACCGGTCGGGAGCTTAGAGCTTGTCCCGGCGACACACTGGTGTGAGATACCTGGTTGAGGGAAACCCGCGAGCCAACATGCAGGTCGGCGACGGATCTCGCCACCCAGCAGGAAATAACATCGCCATTTCTCGCGGTGAAAAAACATGCCCTACACTTACGGGACGACCATAGCAATTGACCCGCCTGGAAAAACTAAACAATCAAACTGTTCATTTGGGCACAAGATTTAAAGAACGGTCTTTTCTGAGACACGTTTGTGCTCTTATTTTTTTTTAAATTGTTATGATTTCATTCCAAACGCGCGAAATTATGCGTACTTGAGAAGCATTGCGCACGCAGTACTTTACGCGAACAATGTAGTTATCAATAACATACTGTTTTTAAAAAAATGTAAAGATTGAAAGTGCAGTGCAGTAATTTAAAGATGTGGTACTGTTTGTAAGAGGTTTAGTAGTTTTAATAAAAAATGGAGTTGCTCAAATTTTAATAGGTGCACTTCTTTCTGAGTAATATTGATGTATAAAAAGGTATAGCAATTTCTGGAATGTTTCAAATACATCTTCCTAAATGCAGTCCTAGCGACGAGTAAAGTACCTCCAAAAATCGGAAGACCTGATTGGAAGGGACCTGCCATCAGCTGGACATATGGAGGAATTTGTATTTTGGTGATAATCCTGCAAACAGGTGACGAATGCCAAACATATGCCATGATCAGTCTTGAATTTGTAAAATCGCAGTGTAAATAATGATCTGGACGCATGTGAAACATTTTTACTAGTTTTCAGAAACATTCACATTTAGAAAGAAGACTTAAGGTATTAAAACATTCAATATATTATAAAACAGTGAGAAAGAAATTGAAGAAAAGAAAAGTGTTGGTATTGAGGACGTATTTTCGTCAAAATTCTGATATTGATTTTTGCACTATTACATAAATTATACTATGTATACGGGAAAGTAAAAATCGGGAACGTTTCACGGCTATTATATTACGGCCATAGGTTCAATAGTGCGTATTTTAAAAAGTAAGTACAGGTCTACTTGATTACATAGATTACTTATATTACTTGATAACATAATCGGACTTTGTCACTTATGATTCAGTAGGTGTCTGTAACGGGGAGAATTGTGAGCGTTTGTGGGAACGAGCAAAAAAGAAGGAGAATGGAAATAAAGAAAAAATGTTTAAAAATTAAAAATATTTACATTATCACATAGAAGTTGCTAATGAATAACAAGTGAAATATACGAGGATTATACTACAAGTCCCCAACGTTAAGCAATTTCTTCAATAAGACCTCAACATGTTTACACCACGTACTATTCTTGCTGTGAAGACATCAGTCTTTGTAATGAATGATTCATCAAGAAGCAGGTTCAAGGCCTGTAGGTAGAGCGGGGAAGGAGTGGCGTGGAGAGGAGTGGTGTGGCGTAGACGCGGCAGAGTAGAAGGGGGCGGGGGAGGAGACAAGATGGGTTGGAAAGGTAGTAGTTGGGGCAGGAGAGGAGCTCAATGATTAACACGGGGTAATTAAAATTCAAGTAATATTTTCACTATAGATAAAATCAATTATTTTTTCAGTGCAATAGGTGACTGTGGAGCAACTAAAATAAATTCGGGACACTGACAAGTCACTGTAGCCAACTGCACATCACATTAAGAGCCTCCTGCTCGCGCAGGGAATTATTAATCATTTTTTAATGAAGTGATAGGATGACGACTAAGGGTGAATGATGAAGGGTGGACGATCACATATACATCCATGCCCGAGCCGCGATTCGAATCCGCGATCCTTCAATCCGAGATCGCCACGACACCACTGCTTTAGCGATCTCAGCTATCCGAATCGAATGTTTCTACATTACTAATACCTAATTACTTTACCTAGAGCTAATTACTTTCTGAAAAGTGTTTTGAAGAATACTTCGATCTGTATTTTTGTTTCATTTCCTTCTACAGCATCTTTCTCTTCTTCTCTGATCTCCACTCCTTTCCATTCTGCAGGGCGCAGCGGCCTAATCTTCCATCGAAGAGTCCGTTTCCATGGAAATCGAAACCAACGACGAATCGGCTCCCGCCGCAGCAATTATCCCGAACGCAGCGAACCCTCCGGGAAACCCCTTCCGACGCTGTATCCAACTAATGAAATCGGGAGGCGTCTGATTTAAAATGCGAACCGAGATATATGGGCGTTCCGCCTTTGCCGGAAAGTGGAGCCAGACTAGAGGCAGGTCATGAATCGGTTCTATATCAATTTCCATTATAAACGCAGTTCATCATCCGAGGAGAGAGAGCTCGTGAATGGAAGGATGAGGACGTGGACGTAGGAAAATGGGTCTGCGAGAAAATAAGGCTGGGAAACGGTGTCCTTTTGGAACAGTGTTGCTAAGAGAAATGCAAACAAGTAAAAAATATTGCATAACATACAAAAGGGAAATAATATGTCAATAAACGTTTGTTTAAAGTGAGCTTTTATGTAAAAACAAAAATTCTATAATGAATTTTAACGATAAAAGCTATATAATTAAATATCTCTTTTTATTTGCACTCTTTTCATCTTTTATTTCATTTAACAATTATTATACATTTAAAAAAAATATTTTTGTCTGTGCTTGCAACTTTTGTCTCCAAGGTTTGAACCGCAATACTCCCAGTCCAAAAATTGAAGATTACACATTAATGTTCTGAGAAGCGGAAGCGTCTTCGATTATGGTAAATCTAGATATTCATCAAAATGTTGGTTAACAAAACTGTTACATTTCAGACATTTATATGCAATTCTCTGTGTCATGATTCTGTACTACAACGTCAGTGATTCGATGGAATCGGCAATTCTCTTAAAAGAGGTCGATGAACGAAAAACTTTGGGAATCTCGGCTTTACAGCAAATTACTACATTCTTGCACAACATTTTTATGAAACGTTTACACCACAACCTACTTCTTCAAATTCACCATAAATGAAAGACGATTCCTTTATTCAAGAATTGATCTTATCCCATTAAGTCCATAACACAATCCTTAATATTATTATTTCAAAACTACGCTGAAACCTCACTGAAATACCGCCTGTATTAAAAAACATCCCTCTCAACAACCGATTGTTCTTTCCACGGACTCTGAAATGCACATATTTTATGTACCTTGTATCCCTGATAGCAGACAGACACTACGGAAACCCGAGATGAAATGTTTTTTGCACACGAACTAAAAAGTGCAGTGCCTCACGAAAGTATTATTTCAAGCTGCCGCCCCTGTCAAAAAGTGATGATGAAGACGGAGAGACGTGCGCGATGAAATGACAGATGCTCGCATGTGCGGCCGCGCTGGCACCCAAGGGGTAGAGCGGGGGGGAGGGAGGAGGGA
>BOPP01000025.1:9469877-9489662 GCA_017312745.1 Gryllus bimaculatus
AGGGCGTCTTCACACAGGAGTGAGCGCGGGTGAGGCGGGGGCAGGTCGAGGGCGGGCGTGAGGCGGGCTCAGTTTGAGGGCGGGGTGAGGCGGGTCTGAGGGCGGGGGTGAGGGCGGGCGTTTAGAAGAGCGGGCGTGAGGCGGGGGTGAGGGCGGGGTGAGGGCGGGGTGAGGGCGGGGGTGGGGCGGGGGTGAGGGCGGTGAGGGGGTGAGGGTCGGGGTGAGGCGGGGGTGAGGGCGGGCGTTGGGGGATGCAGATGAGGACGCGCGGAGCCAAGGAGCGTCACGCAACGACTTTCCAGCGAAGCCCCTCACAAAACATCGTAATTAAATCGCGCCGGCGCGGGGTGCCACCCCACCTTCCTGGAACGCAGCTCTCTCGAGACGTCCATCTCGCCTGCTCCACAGTGTTCGCAATAAACTACATTCATAACAAGGCGCCTTAAAATCCCCCCGTGCCAGCGCGCCGCTTTGAAAGCCGACATTTATAAGGCATTGGGAGGGAGAGTTTTTCGTGTGATCTTAAGAGAACAAACTTTGAACAAAACCTCATGTAGTTAGTAATGTGCAGAACGTATATTAAAAAGTCTTGTTTTGGTTGTAGATCTGAAAACGAGGATAAACATACTGACATGTACAAGCAACTTTCAAAGTACGTCTGTAGCAGTCAGTTTAATTTTAATAGCAAATTCTCCCATGTGTTAAAGTGTTTAATGTTTTGTCATTAATTTTGAGATATTCATTCGTATTATTACCACTGAAACAAATGCAACGCACGGCATTTCCAATAGATGTTATTCTGTTTACTAGATTTACCACAAACAAGTCCCTCGCTTCAGAATCCCTCTCTCAAAATATAATATGGAATGTTCAATATCCACAAATTTATTTCAAATTTTATGAATCATTCTGCTTATATTCATCTGCTTTTCATTCTTTTTTATGAAGACACTCAATAATAAGAAGTGATTGACTACGATAAAATTGTACTGAAAAATAAAAACATTTAGTTTTCACTCTCATTCTTCAAGAAGCTCAGGATGACCCATTTTTATTGATATACCCCTTTCGTGCAACTTACATTAACACATAGAGGAAACAGTCTTAAAAATTTTTAGCAGTGCGATAGTATTGCTGATAAATGCTACTTTCTCACTAATAAAGTTTTAATTTTTAGTTCATAGTAAAGCTTCTCTTTGTAAAGAACTGGTCATTGGCATTTGCATATACTGTTTTCTAGACAAGCTAGTTGTCTGCCAACAACTGTGAGAGCTTACTTAAGATACGTATTGGAAAACAGGAGGAAAGGCAATAATATTCATTACCGGGAAGGCATTTGTAATACAGAGATTAGACGTGTTTACTTCTCTTTGCATTGTCTATCGCCTTTACACATCACTAGAACTCCGCACTGATACTAACTCATTACAACGCATTACACTTTGATGGAATCGATATGCAAGCACCTGGCACTACAATGCTCCATTTGCGCTGTGACCCGGAGTAATTTCGATATTGCCTGTAAAATACGAGTCGTGATCTGAAGTCGTAAATCAACAAGCGGGAGGATACCTGACTCCGCCGCTTGGGTAATTGACTCATCAGAGCGTTCATTTTGTGACGGAGCCCAAGGGGCTGACGGGAAAAAGGCAACGGATAGCTGAATCTAACGTCAGGGGCGGATCTAGAAACATTTTTTTTGGGGGGGGTGATACATTTTTTAGGTTCTATTGAACGAAATAATAAATATTATAATGAAACATTCTTTATAGTGATTAACTGACTGATTAATCTGACTGACTTGCTCGCGAATAAGCCGATTTCGACCACGCGGGCATGCACGCTGTTTTTATCGGGGCTTAGTAACATCTCAGTGACAGGTGCATGTCATTTTATCATTGGATCAGTATATTGCTCGTTCCGATTTTTATCCCCCTGGGTTGTTAGCCTTGGGAGTTCGGAAGACGAAATGAGAGGTGAAGGGACGTCACACACATACAGACATACACAACACGACAATGCCCGAGGAGGGACGCGAACCCCCGATCTTCTGGTCCAAGACCACTATGGCACTACTGTCTAAGTGATCTCGGCCGTCTGATCGGCAACGAAACATTTTGTCGATAACTGTTTAACAAAAATATCCCAAGAGGGAGGGTGCAATCGGACATTGAATTAAGAAAGTGTTTCTTTCCATGTTTCTCTATAACTTGCCTGTTGAACTCGTATCCTCGTGCAATTTTCTACTTGCCCGCAACATTTCCTTCTTTTTCAGAACTATAATATAATTCAATTAGTGGCCTGGAGCAATAACAATGCCTCTGAACAAAACAACACAATATTTCCAAAATATATCACATACACTGCTAAAGAATTTCAAATAAAATATTCTCATATCACAATGCAAGAGGCAGAAGATAATTTGCAAAAATCAGTATACTCACTCCAAAGAATAGGATATAAATATGAAGAAAAACTGATGTTCTCCAAAAACATGAGAGCATCAGTTTTTAAAACTAAAAATATGGCATTCCATGGGAAATATCCTGTCAGAACTAATATCGTCGTGGATGGACACATTCTGGAAGAAGTAGTAACATTTAATTACTTACATTGTTATATTTCTTATATGTGGGATGAAGATATAGAAAATCGATTTATTAATCAATCTCATTAAATTAACCTCAAAAATAAAGCAAGAAAAAACTCAAATACAGTTCTACAAAATAAAGACAGTACCAACATTTCTCTATGGCTCATAATCATGGGTTACTCGTAAGAAAGATTTGGCAAGCGTACAGATGAACTTCTTGAGAACTGTTAAAGCTGCACTAGACTCTATAGAATGAGCAATAATGACATACTAGTGAACTCAATATCTTCTCATTAACCACTTGTATAGAATGAAATAAATCTGAAATAAATAAAAATAAAAATAAAATGGAAAGAACATTACAAAAAATGACCGATGGAAGATTCCCAAGAGAAGTAATGAAATATAGACCCCAGGAAGAAGAGATACAGGCCGCCCAAGAAGAAGATGGACTGAAAAGTCGGAACAAGCTGCTCCCTAATTCGTGAAGACAGAAGAAGAAAATAATACTGAACAATTTCACGTCTATATGAATATAAAGATGAGTCTTCAATATTTCATCCAGTAATACATTTTCTAGGTAAAAAGTTAGCCAAGCAAAAATGAGAAAATCCCTTTTAAAAATGTGGAAGCCCCTTCACTGCAGTAGCACTTACATTTTGTGTTCTGTTTTTCATACAATTTTTTTGGAAACTATCCATTGAGATGATAATAATGTTGCCTTTCGAAATATTGTTAAACTAACCTCCTTCTCGTCTTTCGCATTGAGAGGGTCATAACTGACCTGGGTAGGTGAAGTATGTGGTAGGTGAGGTGATCTTCTGGGTAGGTAGATGACGTCGGCTTTCCTTGCTAATCGTTCTGTCTCCCCCCCCCTCTTCCGCCTTACGACCACCACCGCCACCCACCGTGGCCCCCGTCATCACCCCCACCCCCACCTCATCACCAGCGCTGGCGGCGTACTCATCGCTCTTCAGCGGTTGCTTTAATTAAGTCTGCCGTCTCGCGCTTCTAATGAAGGCGGAAAAATGTCCACGCTCTACTCCCGACCGTCGTTGACTCAAATTGGCTCCTTCGTGACCTCCCCCACCTCACCGAGACACACACAATGAAGGGCACTCGGAGAAACGCCTACTGACTTACGAGTTTACTTGTGTTTTCTGTTAGAGACCATATTAGTTGGTTCCTATCGCTCGGGTGCAAATGCTTTGACTTCATTATTTGTTGGTAAGTAGCAAGAAATGTACGAAATATTGTTGTTTCTTGTTCTTCATGAACATGAGTGTAATGTAGAGAAAGCATGTTACATTTCTCTAGCTAAGACGTGTATTGTTGATTCCCTCGCAAGAATCGATGTAACGACAGCTCCCTAACACCATCTGTGTCTATAATGTAAAGACTTACTTTTGATCTCCCTTCCTCGTTATACTTAAAAAGCAATTGAATGTTTTGAAACATTACATAAAAATATTGATAATCAACTTTAATTAATGTTGAGTCATCAAAAGTGAGATCTTGATCTTCACTTTTCCGATCATTGGTCGGTGCATATTCGACCACGGAGCCCTTCATCTTCCCTGGCCCCCTTGAGAAATTCATAGACTCCCAGGGAGTCGCTTTTGATCCGGTTAGTATCCCCCGATTTTGACAGTGCGGAATGTTAGCTAGGGTGTAGTTAGTTTGTTACTTCGTATTTGGGCACATCGCTCGACTATTTGAGATCTCCACGAAGGTGGCGTATAATAAAGGCTCGCGACTGCGCCTAAGTTGAAGTATTTTTGAAGCGGGGCAAGAAACGCCGCGGAGGGAGAAAGCGAGCAATTTGCCTGGTGACACGGGGAGGGGGCGTCGGCTAGAAATTAACTGCAGATTGTAGAATCAACAGATGCTAACGACATCCTTATTAAGCTGGCGCCAAGTGTTTTGAGCGCGACCAACTTTCTAACTACGGAGAAAACTATAATTTCGACCCGCAATTCCTCGCCACTTGCGTGTGAGATCATATACATTTTCGGAAAGTAATTCGCTAATTATATAGTATTCAATCCACCCCGGTCGTGTTAAAAACACGTATTCCTGTCAGATCGCTGGCATTAGGCACGTTTTTGGCGGGTTGCTTCTTCAATGAGTGACTTGAGCGCGATGAAAGTACGGGCTGTTACGTTTAGGGATCGTGTTAAACATGTACTTCGCGGCTCTACACGTCCATTTGTACGATACGATAACATCAACATGCTGGCCTGATCCATAGCAGGACTTACATTTTGGACCTTATACGAAAGTACAACTTTGGAGAGTGGGTCTAGATTGTAACTGTGATAATATTTAGGTGACTGAACTGAATTACGAAAAGTGAATATGCATCACTTTTTTGTAAATTTGATTGGTTCCCTACAAACGTTGTTCCGTCTTCCGTGTGTCTATGCTATTCAGTACATCAGTATTTCATAAACCATATTCCAAAATGTTTATTTGGGTATATTATGTTTTGCAAAATTCAGATTTCTGTATTATTGATATTTTGATTTATAACAATGAATTTGAAAACGTTTATTAATGGAGATTAACAAATATACCTGATAAATTGATGATGATTTCAGCCATTTTATAGTAATAAATAGTGTTGAATTTTGTATTCATTACTGATAGGCACTATCAAACATTAGACACTGAACTATAATAATAAAGAGGTGACAAACTATATAGAACATGGCAAACACAACACTACGCTAAAGAAAACATAACTCTCAACTTGCTATTGAAGAATTTTGAAAAAGAGAGGAAAATGCTTTTCCTTTTCCCTTTTGATAGCGCCAATTCTAAATGGCCTTCCGCGAATGTTCCGAAAGCAACCGTTGGGAGGAAATATTGGAACCAATGTAATTTAAACAAATAATAATAATAGTAATAATAATAATATTATTATTATTAATAATAATAATAATAATGATATTATTATTAATAATAATAATAAGGATGACTATATAATAAAGATAGCATTCCTTCTCATTTTCTTACAAGCACTTCTGACTTTATCAGACTTATAGGTTGTTCTAGTGGCATATCCTTTCTAAATATCAAGCGTTCTATTCTAGTTTAGCTGTGTAATTCAAAACGAGTAATTTGCTTTTGCATGATTTGAAAAACGAGACTGGGTAACCCCAAACAAGATTCTATCAGCCGCTGCAAAACCAAAAAAATAAAATTGCATAATGAAGAACATTAGCGGTTCCGTTTAAAACACCCTGCGCGCGCAAGTGTTATATTATGGGCACGTCTAATGTTTTTGCACCATGTACCAAAACGACGAGTGGAAAATTGAGTGCTTGGAAACCGTGTCGATGGTAATATATCTCCCGCTTTTCTCGTATGAAGCATATTTTTGCACTTTAGTGGAAATTCAAATTGCAATTCAAATGAGGAACATAATCGATTGCAGTAAAATGTTTCCGATATGGCGGACGAGAATAAAGATAAGTGGTATGAAAAAAACTACACCACAGGAGCTTCAATAACTGTCACGCGCACGCATGGTACGCCGCAGTTGAAGTGTGGTTTTTCTCTGCCATTTACACGAATGTGCATACACAATACATTCACACACAATATGCTTATTTGCCTCTAGTGCTCGGACTATGACCTCGCACTTCACTAGTGATCGGACAATGAGTAATATTTTATCGCTAAACGCGAAATAAAAATTCTACGCGGATCTTTTATTTGTCGGTAAATTCCAAACCACAAGTGATATTTGGCGGGACCATTATGCGAATAAGTAATATAAAACAAAACTATTATAACAAAAATTTTTAAAAAAACTACAAAAATTTTGGGATTCAGATGTGACAATCTAATATTACTGGCACTAGAAATGGTTTCATAAAACACTCACACAGGGAATGTTAATTCTCCAATATTTATTGTTATCCTTTATTAATGAAAACTCTAATGGATGATTTAAAGAAATATAAGAAAAAAAATAATTAAACCAAGATTGCAATATAGGAATTTATTTTATTTGCCATTATACACATATATACACATATTTTAAAGTAGCCTATTATTTGTTCAATAAGCATTTCAGTTACTGCGGTCAAACGATTTTCTATATTCAATTTGTAGGGAAAGTGTGTTTACTGGACTTTGACGGTTTAATCAAAGGAGCGAAGCTTCTGTGCTGATTGTCCATTTAAAAAAGTATGACTCCATCATTTATCATTAAATTTTGTTTGGATAGTGTGAAGAACGTTTAAGAGAATGGTGCACATCTCATGTTCGTTGCAAAATAAGATTTTTCGAAAACTGCAAAAATTTAAACTTTTTTGTTACCTTTCTACAACTACAATTATGAAGACAAAGACTATTGCCTTAATGAAATATGTTCCAAAAATATTAATTTTTAAATAAGGTCAATTTTTACAAAATTTGATTACTTTTCACTTAATTTTGCCTGAAAATATGGACAAGAATGTACGTGCTGTTTTAGCACCACTAACGATTTTGAGAGGCTTCGTCAATTGTCACATGCCAATGTGACATGACAAGTCTTTTTCACAGACGAGTGTCTCGGAACGTGTTAGTTGGGGCGTTGTCGTTCCAACGGGTCGAGTTGTCTAAACGCGGGCTGGGAAGTGGCACATCCCGGTTTAAACGCACATCCACGGTGCGTGAGCGGCGCACGCAGGCCACACCCCCTTCGCCGCCCCTCAGCGCCGCACGCGACCTCCAAAGGTCACGGGACGCACGGGTTCAAAGGTCACCCCTATCACCCGGGACTACGGCCCGCGGAAACAAGAAACGTCTATAAGACAGGCGAGCTCCCTGCAGGTTATGCAACACTCATAACATAGAAACGTGGAAAAGAGGTGACAGGGATGTCTGAAATGATGGCAATAGATGAAACTTGATAGTAATGAACATTAAACATTAGTTTAATTAAACTAGAAACGTAATACTAATAGAGTGAAATCAGGTTTAAAAATAACTGCACATTTTAAACTAGTAGTGGTACTACAACACATATTTTCTCGATTTATTTGTAACTTTTGCACCGCACAGGAAACGCTCGAAGCTCCCGACTGATCTCCCGACAAGTGTAGTTGTGTGCTGCATATGAATGTAAGTACAAAGTGAGGATAGGACAAGGATGAGGAAGGAAAGATCGCGCGCAGTCCCTCGCCCGGTTGTTAGGGTACTACTCCGGCATTCGCCTAGTGTTAATCGGAGTAACTACGGAAAACTATCGATCAGAGCAGGCAGCTGCTAGAATTCTCCTCTAGACAGCGATTGAATTAGACCTAGCTGAAAAGCTGGTGTGGAAAATCCCCACAACATCGGTACTCAAACCCAGGACCTGTCGGTCAGAGGCAATGCAGTGCCATGAGTTGATGGCCTGAGCAACCTCTCTGGGTGGGTAGTGACCTCGAGTTATAGGAATGGCACTGGCATGTGAATGTTAAAATAGTGTACCCAAATATAAATAAAAAGATTGATAGAGTCATAAACGTACAATCATCGAGTAAGCGAACACGATACCATAATGAATGTAGGTATACTGTAATGAAGTTAAAGAAACAACACATAAGAAACGCACTCGCGTGGCGTTTTGAGCAAAACATCGCGAGTTCCCCGTAGCGGCATTCATGACTAACCACAGACCCAGCTTTACTTAAAAAAATTAATGTGAATTAAATTATCAACCACAACAATAACAGTCTTATTATTAGTTAAAAAATTACCTTTTGCCAAACGTTCGGAATGCTATTAATAAATATTAAGATTGTTATTGTTGGAGTTGATTATATTCTAACTCACATTATGGAGTACCACAAAATATCTGCTACTACTATGGAATTTCAGCAAATTATCATTGTAAACTCAGCGAAACCATATCCGCGTTTTTACCTCCGCTTTCATCGTATTGAGAACAAACATATGTCATGGTCTGATGTGATGCGCTAGGAATGCGAAATAGATGCAGAGAACAAACGCAGATCAGGAGAGTGAGACGAACTGCCACATAGTAAACACGCACGTTCAACTGTTGGAAAAATGCACGTTGCGATAAGTCGAGACATAGTGGTCGATTTACACGGCTTGGTATCGACGGCTCGCATGTTTCACGGCGGACGTTGAGCTATTCGAGTCGCCTGAACCATTTATCTCTGGTTATAAAATTACTAATCAATGCGAAGTTTAATTCACTCATGAATGTGATTGTACCTGCAAGATAGTTACTGAAATATTTACAGTGAATAATTTGCATGGTCATTTATACCCAAGATTTATGAATATTGAAGAAATGTGTAAAAAGTAATGTTTTCTCATGTCAAATAGTATATTATTCAACGAGCGTAGAATAATAGCCATTCTACGAGAGTAGAAGACTATACTTTTTGTTTTTGAAATTAACGTTTTAAAATTACTAAATACAAACATTTGAAAAGTCTAAATATACGTTTTGGAAAAAAAATTGTGAAATTTAAGCATATGTTAATAGTTATTATTGAGAAAGTTGACTTGATTTGGACCGATTTCATTTAAAATAGAATTACTTGTAGAACAAGACGTTTCTTTAATTAGATTGTAAACCTGAAAGGGCGATGTATTTGTAATAAACATTTTTATTCACGACATATAAACTGAATTGATTATAAGTTAATTTAATTCACGGCATGATAAATTGAAATATATATACTTTTGTATATTTGACTAAATGTTTTGCAATGGGGGAAAGCATTTAGTAAAATAGAGGTGCTGCAGATTATCACAAACATTCTCGTACTAGTTATATTCCTTACATCTTCCTAACATCTCGATTTTATTTTGGATTTTGCTGCACCATCTACTCAGCTGCCATTTACTGGCGCCTAGAATTATTTATTCAAATATTTTTAATTCTTCAAATCCCATAATTTTACGAATATTAGAGAAGGGAAAATATGGTTCTATATGGAAATTTTAATTGAAAAATTAAAAGCGAGAAATAGTTTGAAACAATTGTACTCGCAATAATGCAAACAAAATACTAGTAATGTTTATATTAACGACGAGCGAGTTATTCCAAACTAAACTACTTGTATGTAACTTATTCCTTAGTCAAAATTATAAATTTCCTGAGTATTGCTTTTGCGAAACTAATATACAAAAATTTTTGGTTACATCACATAAATAAATAAACAAAACGCATGAATATACCATTGTAATCCATAATTTATTTTCACAAGATATGCCAATCACTTGCTTTATTAGTGAAAACATTAAATCATATCGGGAATGAGAAATGTAAGGACTGTTTCAAATTTGCTGTCTGAAGTTGTAATGTGCGTACCAGAAAAGTCTTATATGTTATGTGTACCAGATATCTAGATGCAGATATGAAATTCAATTATAAACATATGAAAAACTATACTAGAGTACTAGAGAAAGATTAACATTAATTTTACCGAAACAAGGAAGGTAATAAATTCACAAAATTATTCATATATTACAATTAAATATACATAGGGGCGTCAATGATAAATCACCGATTTCAATGAACTTGAAAGTATCAAAATTGCTAGAAAAACTTGAATAGAAGTTAAACAAATTGTCTGAAAAAGTAAATATCAAGAAAAAAATATTAATAGAAGAATATAATAAGAGAAACTAAGAAATACATAGTAATAATTTGTGGATTAAGAAGTAGTAAAAGAAAAATCTGTTATTGACATTGGTTTCAAAATTATCGTATTGGTATAATAACGGGGATACCCACACAAACAGTCCCTCAGTTTTGTTTGGGTCGCGACTACATAACCATATCTACGTTCACCCCTAAAATTCCCGTGTTGGCTTATCGCGAGCGGAACAGCAGAAGAAGTGAGCAGTGCAAAATTTCTGCAGCTATTTGCATATTAATTAAACGCTGTAATAGCATTCTGTATTTGCAATTAAGCGACGCGAAAGTTCTACGTAAACTTCTGCCCGTATAGGACTCCGCGATTTTAGCAGCAATTTTCAAGATCGAAGTTTGATAATTTTCATCACTGCAAGTTCGTAGTCTACTCATTACGCTTTCTAAAATGGAACATATTGAGAAAAATTCTAAACTACGCATACGAAAACGTTACCTTTTATTAAATAGCATGAAGTTAAAAGGCAAAGGATTTGTTATGTATGCGAAATGCAAGAATATGCAAAAGCTTTAAACATACATCCCATATGTAACGTCATAATAAACTAGTAATGTAAATATGGCGGCAAAATGTCTTTTGAAGGCGATAAGAATGGAAGGAATCGAGCACGTGCATAAACCATTCTCCGAGAAAAATCAATTTATATTATTTGTAACGAGTTATCCATCATATTCAAATGAACTCAATCAAATTTCAGAGTGAATTGAATGTGTGCCAATAAATTTGGTAATCGAATATAATACATACATAGAATTAGGTACATTATTAAGACCACTTGTATTCAAGAATAGTCAATACAAATCAATCCCGATGAATGTCAAAATGCAAATTAATCTGTTCCAGTCAAGCTTCATGATCCAATGGTTTGGTAAGCTCCAGTATTTTGATTTGTACCACCACATATTGTCATATGCGGTCTATGGATGTATTTATTTGATTTCTCCACTATTCTTGATAACATCTAACGTTAATTTTGATAGCCCTACATTCTTAGGTACGCGAGTCAACCAACAGAAAAATCTTTGTGAATTGGGCTTTAATGACAAATCGAACTTTTTGTATTTTAAGTAATTTTTTTTAAATTACTTAATAAGAAGCGAAAACAAGTGTTTGTCTAATTACAGTTTCAGCTATCAACTAAAACTGCACAAAGAAATATATATTGCTTACTTGCATGTTAGTTGACCCAAAAAATGGGTACACTTATGATTCAAGTGGGTGAGTGGGGGCTATAATCGTCGCTGCTCACTACTGTACCTTCAATTTCCATTCAATCCAAACCAACCCGCCGCTCAAGTATTTGCCTCGGATATTTAGTATCTAATAGCAAAAACTATACCTAAATGAGAACTGTCAGGTAGTTGATTTTTATCAGTCGTCTTCAAGGCGCAAAGAGAATGTAATTGTTGAAAGTAAATCAAAGAAATCGATTGTGGCTCATTCTCGTAATAGCCTTCTTTTGAAATAAAGTTTTGTGTGATTTCAATTACGGTATCAATGGTTCGAGGATTGCATTCAAGGATATTCAATAGTATTACCATTTGTTAAATGAAATTAATTACTCTCGAAAATCTCAAAACATCAATATAAATGCTTCTGAAACGCTATCAGCTCGTACTTCATGGGTTTTACTAATTTTGAAACTGTTCTCCTGAAATCTATTCTTACAGCTTTTTAAAAACTCCTTTTATGAACAAACTGACGATGACCCACCACTAAAAGTAAGATTTCCACATTGTATATTTGAAATTTGTCTTTTAATTTATCTAAAATATGCTTAAAACTGTGTATACAATCTATTAAACTGTAGAATCATTTTAAATCTAACTCGAACATTTTCTGTATTAATTGTAAATTGATTTTTAATTAGAGAACTTATATTCCAATTGCATTACGTCACGCTCGCCGTTTTATTTATAACTTCTTCAATAGCTCACAAAAGAATCAACATCGTTGCACTTTTTTCACAAAACTCTCGCCGTCATATCCTTGTACAAGTACGTCTAGAAACTCACATAATCTCTTAAAATAAATAAAATTCTCATTACTTCTCAACATCAAATTTAAACCGACTCTTTTGCAATTTTTCTTTGCCCTACCTACAGTTATTTTCAATATGTTTTCTCTGACGCTGCCATGAAGGCTGTAAGACTGCTGAAAGCAACACTAATCGGTTCGTGCTGAGAAGGGAGCACGAGCAGAGAGATCTCACATAACTGTATTCACAAATGGCAACATTGACACGTTTTGCTAAAACGTAACATTTCACTTAGAACAATTTTTAATGCAATGTTGATGTAAAATAAATAGTGAGGAATCCGGAACAACAAATTTATTACGAATACGATATTCTGAAACACTAATTGTTCTTTGCAATCGAAATTCACAATATTAAATAGTAGTATAAAATAATTCCTTACCGGCACTCCTGGCTGCTTGAACAAGTCACTTTTTGGATACGCTTACCTGCAAAAAAAGGAAATGTTGAAATTTCAATTTATAAACTTCTTACCACAAAAACGTAATGTATTATACTCTGAACAAAATTACTGTTCGGGGTCAGGTGGTGTCTCCAGCGATGTAACCTTTCTAACCGCTAGTAATAATAATACTAATGTTAATAATACTTCATTTTAAAAAAATGAACAACGGTCAGTCTCAGTAATTTACTTACTGCTTTACAGAAGCTTCAGCATTTGATAGGTTTGTTTGTTTGTTTAGTTGATTAGTGTTTCTGGCCACATCAAATGCTAATCACATTTGTCCCGTAAGTGAGGTGCGTGTTTATATCGTCGGAGGTAGTGGTGATTTTCCCCCGCGAAGGGCGAGAACCAGGTATGTATTTTTTCTGTGAATGTTTGCTCGTATGTAGTAAATACCCGTAAAGATGGTGATGGTCATTTTCAGCAAACTCGCTATTTGCAATGTTTTAAAATATAGGAACAAAAATTAATATTACAAAAGCCCAATATTGATGACAGAAGTTGGTTTGTTAAATGAAATCTGTTCCGTAAAATCAATTTTTTAAAAAGGTTAACTAAATTGTTTAAAAGTAGTTAGACGTAATTAGTAGTTAAACGTAAGTTTACAAATTTTCGAATTTGCAAATTCGAGTTTCTCTCAATTTTTGATGAAATCTTTCAGAGGTTATTACCGAGTTATCCCAACTCTGTAGAACCACCTGATCGAGCAGATAGAAATAAATTTAAAAAAAAAGAAGTTTGATAGAGCAGTTTGAAATTCTCAGAATAGCTTTTCTTTGCTGAGTGGTGTTCCTGGATGTATGGAACCGAGTTTGGGGTTTAGCTTTGACGAATCTGTGTTAATGAATTATCTTTAAGTTAATTAATTAATTAATTAATTGATTGATAATGATTTTAATAAGTCATGTACGACATGTGTTATTATGAACAGAAATTGCCATATCATTTTACGTAACTGACGCTATAAAGCACGTGCCTGTTGTAGCACCACCAGTTTCCTGCAGCCTTTCAGTACTTTCTCTGTATTGGAAAGTAGTAGGCGAGAACGTATTTATATAACAAAGTATTGTAAATAGAACCTATGAGTACATCTAATGAAAAAAAACTAGCGGATTCACTGGTTACGAGCTCTTCTCTTTATTCCAAAACAAGGTAAAACCAAATAAGTGAACTCCAAGAAACGAAACCCTATTTCAAAGAAATGCGCATCATTTTGTCGGGGGACAACAGATACTTTTCCGTTCGGAATAAAGGGAAAGAGCTCACTCAACCAAAGAAAGTGAGACGCCCCGCTGCCATTCATATCGCTTTTGGAGGCACCAAAGAGTGGGAAACGGAGCTTCAAAGCCACAGCGAGGCATCGCGTACTGTCGCCTCGTGTCGCGTCGTGTCGCGTCGGGTGTCCGAAAGGAACGAGGGGCGCGGAGGCGGCGGTCTTTGCCCCGGGCGATCGCCTCTGGCGAGGACAGCAACTCGACGCGTTGACTCAATGACAGGTCGCGGTTCCTAGTGTCCTTCCTTGTCCCTCACGGGGTGCCCCAAGGACTGGCTTCTGGCTTCCAGGTGTCGGAGAGCCGGGACCCAATCACAAGGTGACGATCCCATTGCGGCTCTCGTGATTCGAACCCCTGGACTCGCTCGGAGAGAATAAGAGCCGCGTATAGGAGATAATTACCGTAAGAGAAAAATACTTCAAAAGTTAATGTTGCGCTATATTAATGAGATTTTTTAGACAAAATAATGGGCTCGTAATCGATTGCATTAATTAATGTTCTTAGTAGAGGTACAACATTCAAAAATGCATTACTACTGCATATGCATGTGCTTGTATATGCATGCTAATAGTATGTTCATGAACGAAACAATCTATCCACAAGGATGCCTAAAGATATTCACGAGTTATATGCGTCGTAAACTTTTTCGTGATCGTCCGTTTTTACTCAATACACAGTTAATTTATTTAGTGCATATTTTATTTCATTTCTTTTTATTCGTTCGTTTTTTTGAAATTTATTTTGCCACTGACTTGAAAATATCTGAATTACGAAGGCGAGGAGGCCGTCCGAGGGATTGTTTATTTTTGTGAACACGTGCTCAGAGGTGCACAAGCTGGCTACGTCACTCCCCTCCACTCAGTACTGTTAATCCCCAATTTCTCTTTTAATCGGGCCGTAGGGCGCCAAGGAGCTCGGTTTCTCAGCGCCTTCGCTTTTCATCACGTGAGCGCCCGACGAAGGCGCCCGGCGGGCGTCGAAGACTGAATACACACATACTTGGAATAATACACAACTTGACAGTGATGTCTCAGAGTTCAAAAGATTTAAATATCCGAGAAATGTGTAAATGAGTATTCCAAAAAGAAGGAATTACGATGTCGCTAAAATAGGATTTTTATAATTCAGTAGTTTCAATCTCACTACATAAACGAATTTAGTCTAAGTGTACATTTCCTCGGTTTGAATATTATTATCAATCTTGTCCGGAATGAAAAAATAAGAAGTAAATTAATGGGTAATAAAAATAGTTGCATTGAATAATGTTTGACTTAATAGAGGTCCTAACACATCGCCGTACTTGCACGTCTTTGTATTGTCTATTAGGAATATGAACCAGAAACATGAGCAGTGCATCCATTCGTAGCCGCCTCACTGGAGGATAATTATTGCAGCTGTCTGCTCTGATTCCACAATTTTTGCCGTAATGAGACGACTCAGGCTCGAACTGCATAGGCAGTGCTCGTTACACAAGAGGCACAGTACCGGTTCGGTTTTTCCTGCCTCTTTCGTCGTCTCATCCTTACCCACTTAATACACACTTAACTAACACTACTAAATATGCCGATGGGCAGTCAGACTCTTATGAGCTTGTCCCTGCTGGTGGTGGAGCCCCTTGCTGGTGGAGATACCTCGTTTATAGAAAACCTCGTTAGTCGATGTATAAGGTTGCTCTCCGAAAGTGTCGCCACCACAGGGGAAATTCAAACCGCCGCCTCCCTCTGAAAACCATGCACATACACCTTACGTGCAAGCTAATTAATGTTTGCCGTTAAACGCTCCCGGAAACAACTAATCAATCATACACGAATGAAGGGGATGTAATAAGGAAAGTATGGAGGAGTTTGCAGAGAAGCAAAAAAGTTATAGGCGTAATATGTTTTACACAAAACAGTTAATTATAAAACACAATAGATATTATTAGCGTGTCGATGCAATGTCAGTACCCGCAAACACACTGGTTTGTACATTAAACTCGTTACGAGATGGATTCAATTTATATGAGCCTTAATAATACTGATTTTCACATCCCCTGGAAGTACACTTGTTTGCGTTTTCTATTGTTTCTATATTTCTGCAAAAGTAGTGACATCTCAGGCATGTCATTCCAAGCATTTAAGAGAAATATTGTTAATGTTTGCCTTTTTTGTTGTTAAAGATTAATCCCTATACAGTATTGGAGGAACCACTTAATTGATCTTATGTAGTAGCTGTTGTTGTATTACAACTTCCAGTACCAAATGCATTTTTGCACATAATTTTCTTTCACGACTTTTGGTTCGAGACACTGAAGTTGGTCTGTCTTTATTTGAACATATTGAATTATCAATAGTGAATCGCGCTCACAGAATTTAAATTTAGAATTTTGTTTAGAATCATGCTTTTTTTAAAAAAAATTTACAGAAACAACAAACAGCTGTTGATTTCGGGCGTTATCTGAATCTTTGATTACGTGAGTATTGTGAGGAAACCAAATACCTGAGTAATGTAGAGAATGATATATATCGTTACGTAGCGAATTCTCACTTTTACGTTTCCTTATTGGGAACTGATCTGTCAGTTTCATGCATTTGAGCATTTGTGCTAATGGTATTGTCTTAATGTGATTTTTGGTGGCAAATTAGCAAAAGAGTAAACATTAGTTCGTTTTGTATAATTTGTAAGTGATAGCATATAAAATCTGCTAAGTATTTCGTTATGGCGATTTATATTTTTTTGAAATTCCTAAGTAAGACCTAGTTCATTTATTACGGTATTGCGTTGTTAAAATACTAGACCATGGGAACTTCTGATATCGTGACTATTTTAACATTATCTAGGCTACTGACTATTAAAATTGGTAAAATTCAATGCCAAAATGGAGAAAGAATATATTTTTAGTAACTGTTGGGTTTCTGAAGAAATGAAAGTAGTAAAGAATTTTCAATACAATTAAACTTTTTTTAAACGTTTTCAGTGTTCAGCGTGACGACACATTGAACTATTAGTCATATGTGTATTATAATTAATTTTCATACGCGGAACGATATTATTAGGAGTTTTCAAAATTCATAGTGATGTTATTTTACTCACTTATCATATACATACTGCATTAAACAATTAGGGAATTGGGGAGAGTAGTATTCGACTCCGGAGACCTCTTGCTCTTGATGATGAAGATTGCGATCAGAGGACCAGCTTCAGTTGTATTCTTTCTGCCGGCTTGGGAAAGTGACCGAGACGTCAGACCCTCCTTGCTTTCAAAGCATAGTTTTTCAGATTTCATATAAGATTGCGAGTGTGTCCAAGTGCAATACAATTATGCGGTATATTTGAACGTTAATTGCTAATCTCGTCGGCAGATGACTTTCATATTTATAAAAAATAGTATTCATAGATTGTTTTTGTTATTTAGGGTCGCAAAACTTCTAGGTCATTTAGCGCATCTATTGCTTGTAACGTATGGTTAACTGCTGGAGGACGACACGATATGATGCATGATAGGTGGTTGAAAATGATTGGGGCGGGGCGTGGCGGGGCGTGTGGACGGGCGTCGCGGGCGTGGTCGTGGCGTGGCTGGCGTGGCAGTGGCGTGGCGGGGCTGGGGCGGAGCGGAGCGGAAGGGGTCGGAGGGCCGGGGCTGGGGGGGCGGGGCCTGGAGCGGGGGCGGAGCGGGGCGGAGCGGGGTCGGAGCGGGGCGGGAGCGGTGGGAGAGGGCGTGAGCGGCGGAGCGGGGCGGAGCGGGCGGACGGCGGAGCGGGCGGAGCGGGGCGGAGCGGGGCGAGCGGGGCGGAGCGGGCCGAGCGGGGGCGAGCGGGCGGAGCGGGCGGAGCGGGGCGGAGCGGCGGCGGAGCGGGGCGGAGCGGGGCGGAGCGGGCGGGTAGTCGGGGGGAAGCGGGGGCGGATAGCGGGGCGAGCGCGGGCGGTAGGGGTCGCGGAGCGGGGTCGGAGCGGGGCGGAGGGTTGTAGCGGGGCTTGGAGCGGGGGCGGAGCGGGTGCGGAGGCGGGGCGTAGCGGGGCGGGCGGGGCGGAGGCGGGCGGCAGCGGGGGCGGATACGGTGGCGGAGCTTGGCGGCGGCGGAGCGGGGCGGAGCGGTGGTCGGGAGCGGTGGCGGAGCGGGCGGCGGGTGCGAGCGGGATGGGCGGAGGCGGAGGTTCGGGGGCGGAAAGGCGGGGCGGAGCGGGGCGAAGCGGGGCCGGAGCGGGGCGGAGCGGGGCGGAGCGGTGCGGAGCGGGGCGGGAGCGGGGCGGAGCGTGCGCGAGCGGGCGGAGCGGGGCGGGAGCGGGCGGAGCGGGGCGGAGCGGGGCGGAGCGGGGCGGAAGCGGGCGGAGCGGGCGGGAGCGGGGCGGAGCGGGCGGAGCGGGGCGGAGGCGGGGCGGAGCGGCGGAGCGGGCGGAGCGCGGGCGGAAGCGGGGCGGAGCGGGGCGAGCGGGGCGGAGGCGGGCGGGCGCGGAAGCGGGGCGGAGCTGGACAGGAGCCGGGACGGAGCGCGGACGGAGCGGGACGAGAAGTGGGGCGGAGCGGGGCAGCCGCGTCCGACGGCTCTCAATAAATCAATCGCGCGCGATGCTTTTTCCGCGCGGCGGACGCGCGAGAGGTTCCGCGGAGGAGTCGTGCGCGGGCGCGGCGAACTGACTCACGCGAGCCTCCGCCTAACGGTCCTCCGGCACCGGGGGTGGTTTCGACGGCGGCCCTTCCACCCCCGCGCGAAGGAGGCGTTTGCGCCGCGGACCGGCCGCCTCCACTCAAATCACGCTCCCTGGAAAAACCGAAAAGTGAACACCGAGTGGCGTGGCGACTGCGGTCGATGACGTTCTTTCCATCACGTGTCTGAAACGCGTTGCCTGCCTAGCTATTGCTGTGGGCACAGACCTATCTTTAGTGAGGTGCTACTTCCATTTAGGCTATCGTCACTGAAGTTTTGTATAAATGAGTTTTCTTTACATTAATCTCTGGTGTGTGGAGCTATTGAAACGTTGTAGAATCTCTCTGCGGTTTTCCGAATTCAAGAAAACTTTTGTCAATTCAGATCCGTCATTGTGGCCCTTATTTCCTATTCTATCCATGAGGGTTGTAGTTATGCATATTGTATATAAGTTTTATCGTATGGGTTATATTCTACTGTAACAATGGGGTTGTGTAATAATATCTTGGGTTGTAAATGTTCTGTTCAAAATTTACATTCTCCTTTATCGTGACTATTAATGTAATATAGTAAAAACGCTTTTTCATTGACTTATAACATTACAATAAATATGTATTTGTTTCCAAAAGCAGTATCTTTCACATAAAAATGAGGATGTACATCTTAATATTTCGTTAAAGAACAAAAAAAGTTACGACCCGCCCTAAACGATTCATATAAATCGTTCAAATTGAAATGATTCAAAACTTCAATCAGTTTTTATCGTAAACGACTAAATAATATTCTCTCCGAAATGTGGAATTGTCGTCTTTCTTACGGTGTTACGTGAAAATGGGCGTTACTCCGCGGTCTGCGCACTGGTCAGCATCCCGCCCCCCGCCTCCCCGCTACCCCCGCCTCCCGCCTCTCCCCCCCCCGCGTATTGCCCACGCGCCCGCCCCACCGTCCACGCGCCCGCCCCACGCGCTCCGCCCCAACGCGCCCGCCCCACACCTCGCCTCCCCGCCCGCGCCCGCCCGCGCAACCTGCCTGTCGGTGGTGGAGATGTAAGATTCCACAAATCGGACGATCGGGGCAGCCTGAATGACGAAGCTGCCGAAGTCGTTTCTCAGTCCTTGGCCGCGCGCCATGAGA
>BOPP01000025.1:9495234-9515385 GCA_017312745.1 Gryllus bimaculatus
GGGGGAGCTTGCTCGGACGGAAGGAAATTCAGGTTTATTGCGTCCATGCGTCTTTTGAATGCCGATTATGAGCACAAGAGTCGAGCATCGCCGAATACTCGAGCGCTCGACGTCTCTTTCGCATTTAAATTCGCCGCGAGTAGAGACAAAACAACACTTTTTTAAATAATTAAAGTCAAACGAGTGTGAAATCTAATTTTAAAAAAAAATTCATCAATAGTAATAAAATACAATAAAAATAATTTTCCCATTTTTTACATTGTGAATTATTACACAATATTGAAATATCAGTGCATTATTTGTAATCCCTAATAATGTAAATCAGTACATTTTCAAATAAGCAAAGAAAATACCATATAAAGCAAAAATGTTTCATTCCAAAATTACATATTAAGCATTAAAATTTGAGTTAAGGGAAAAATAATTCGTTTCATAGCAATTGTAATGTCATTTATGTTTCTTACAAATTCGAATATAAGGTGCATTAATAAACACAAATGATATTTAGTCTTATTTTCATGAATATGTAATAAAAACGCCTATATTAAACCAAATTGAGGTCGGTACTGATTTTCCTTGTGTAAAGTCGTTTCGTCATTAGGCGTAATTTATTGAGAAAAAATTGATGTACGCCGCCATGGCTTCTGAATTGGTCTTCGTGACCAACCAACTGCACTCACTTCAAATCAGCCGATTCAGCTTTTGCCCTATCTCCACACACGGGTAGAGTTTTCCAGAATTCGAAATACATTATTCATTATCATAGCTGTAACGTCCAAATAGATTGCCACTTAACCATAACCTAAATCTAAATTATAATAGTGTTCCTACCTTCAATACCCGTTGATTGCAGTCAAGTGTGAAAAAATCTTACGAAAAAGTTAAATTTATGAATTTTGAACTTATTAAGAAACAGAGATTATTAAAGACAAGAAACAGAAATGTGCTCATAAAGGCCTTATTTAATTCGCAATAGATACAAGGAATGAAGTTAACAGATAAAACCTGTTTGAGTTTGTTCTCAAAAAGAAAATAACAGGTGATTATTATTGCGGATTCAAAAACAAATGCAACGTATCAAATGAAGGCAATGCTCAGTCGTTTCACTTTTATTAATTCATGTTAGAAATGAAAATCAATATAACGTTGGATAACTGTTTAGATGACATTTTCGTTTTGCTTTCTCCTTCTCAAATTCGCGGTAACTATTGAATGCAAAGTTTTGTTGAAGAGTCGACATATAGTAGGACTCTTTGAAAAGAAATAAATATTTAAATGACGCAGATCGTCTTTTGGCCGTTTGAATGAAAGCTGCCGCAAAACCTCCGCACGGAAGTCGAGGGCGAGGGCGACGGCGACGGCGAAGGAGCAAGGGAAGCGATATTTCCAAAGTGATGAGATTTCGTGCATCACCGGCGCACGATTTTCCTCGCGTTGTTCTTCCCGAGAAGGGCAACTTCTGCAGAAAAGATAAAGAAGCAAAGGGCTAAATCCCACGCTACTGTTCGAAAATTTCTCGCGGAAAGGTCGGCATCTACAACTTCTCCGAGACGCTTGCTTCTCTTATAGAACGAGTATTTCAACTTTACAGAAGACGAGGGCGGAGGCATAACTTTGCTCCCTTTTCATTAAAATGCAACGCGCGAATGATGGGTAAACTTCATGCCGTGGCGTTTCTTTCAACGGCGGTGCGATTTAATTATGAAACATTTAATTAATTAATGCGCCTAAGGGGATGAGATTGCCTGAGTTCAAAATCAGAAGCCCCAAGTTCTCCAATTCGTGATGTTGTGATTTCATGCATATGACACGTTTCGTACAACCTGGCCGATTTAAAGCAAAGGTTGGAGAGAAAGGTAAAAGAAAAATTGGACATTAATTTCAAAAAATTAATAAATAATCATCCGCATAATTAGAAATTGTCATTAGTATTCCATTAACTTGTCCGTATAAACGCGTATGCGCCACTGAAGCTACATGAAACCGAAATGCTTTGGTGCAGAGTAATTAATCATTTAATCATGTTGGTTGTGCCTTAATTGCACCGTGATACAAAGAGTGAAGCGCTGAAAATACATGGAAGTGGACTTTAAATAACCATAAAATAGAATTGCTTTCTCAGAATATGGAAACAATGATCTCTACGATTTAATTACAACTGTTCTTTAGTAAGCAAGGTCTTTTATACTTTGTACAATATTTTTAATAGGTGGTTTAAAAACGATGTTGCAGGATATTAACGAGGAAAATGAAAGAACACTTTTATTGTGCACAAATTCACGTCATTTTTCTCTGGTCAACGTTTACAAGGCATAACAATTCTGCATGTGAAACATTATTACAAGGGTGTGTTTCGCTGATATCTCCCCGAAATGACGCCCGCCCCATGGCGCCCGTTCAAACTCCATCAATTGTCACGGTAACCACGAGTCAATAGACACGGTATCGCCGCTCTAATTGTTTATCGAGTTCAGACAAATACATATTTGCCTTGCATCTATAACGTGATAGTGTATGGAACTAGAAGACTTACCTAGAATTCGGATGAACGATTTACCATCTACAAGGATTTATTAGTCCTTTTAAAAGTCCACTGGCTGAACCCTTACGATACTGTCGCACAAACGGAAGGGCTGTACAAAGGATATAACAGAAAATACCATATAAGCACCTCATGGAAAATCAAAAACCCCATATCAAAACCCCAATTCAAGGCTATATTATTCCCCAGTGAGTATTCTCTCTCAGTTCATGTTCTTCTAAACTGATGAAATAAGTGAGATTTACAAACACTACAACAATACAACCACTATACGTCGTTAATACAGAAGTAGAAAAGTTTTTGAATATGTAATAATAATTGTTTTATAATTACCAATATGTGTACGTGTACGTTGTACAGGGCTATTAAAGAATATCCTGCTATGCACGTTGACTTAAAAACATAATGCATCACATATTCGTGTTTTGTAAAGAGGCACTTGTGTCAGAAGATTGTTTGACATTGTGTATTTAGATACTCATGCTCTACATTTGCATTTAATAACTATCAATTTATTAAGTATCAATTTAAAAATTGGAAGAGGTGGCTCAGGGTATCAATGCAGTGCCTCTGACCGGGAGGTCCTAAGATCGAGTCCCGACGGTGGCAGGATTTTCGACACTAGCTAGATCGAGTTCTGTCACTGACTAGAGGAGAATTCTAAGGGTTGGATCCTCTGATTGCTAGTTTTCCGTGGTTTCTCCAATCAAAACCAAGCGAATACCGGAGCAGTACCGTAATAAACACACCACGGAGTGCGGGCGATATTGCCTTATCATTCCTTATCCTGTCCTACCTCTTACTTACACAGAGACCCCCTCCTTAATTACAATATAGAAAGAATGCATTCAACTATTTGGAAAAGAAACTTAACATAACATAGCAAATCAAATACAAAAATGCACTAATGAAAGAAATACATGTACATTTTTTTATTGCCCAAACTCGCTCTTATGTATAAATACATCTTACGGTTTAAGTCTGCAATACGGATAATGCTGAGAATAGTCGGTCGATTCGCACATTACCCTGACGGTGCGGACAGAGTGGTTTGAATGACATGAAACGGATCATTTCGGTAATTGGCTTTCGGGATTTCCTCACCCCTAGCGCACCATTTCCCCAGCTGGGACGATCCCGAATGGCGCCCTGGCGCAGTGTAGTGGAAATAGGTGTTTGTTCAGGCAGGAGGTGGCATGGATGGGACAGGAGGACGATGAAGTGCGGTCCGTGGCCTATTTGTTAAGATTCTCTCTCCCGCATTCGCCTGGAATTGAATGGAATCTCTTCGGAATGCTTCCTAACCGAGTAGCCGGCTAGAATTCTCCTCCAGACAGCCATCCACGTAGTCGATTGAGCTTCACTCAGCTATACAGCTAGTGTCGAAAATCAACCCCCGTTGAGACATCAACCTTTGCCACTCCGGTCAACGCTGTTGCTGTTGAGCTATGGCAGTTGGACGCCCGAAAGACACTTTTGGAAATAATATTTTTTTGGTGACTCCCAAAACTAATATTCTCCAAAATAAATCCCTACTCCACATACAAGAAAGTTAAAGACATTTAAATAATAATTTACAATAGTATAAGAAGAAATAGATATAATGAGTTTATAATAATGCGTTTTATAAAATTAGGAAATTCAAAAACCTTGTTTGTATTCAGTATTATCTCTTCTCTGAGTATGTTGATAATATCGGCCGCTTAAGTATTACAAAGCTTACATTCTGAGGTATATGGAATTATAATGCATTGCTTTTATATTTTACACTTACTTTTACATTAGTTATCCAATGATCAGTAGTGTACTAATGTGTCAAAAACATTTTGTTCTTAGTAAGGGAGTCTATCATTATAATCATATTTATGATTAAAATAACAGATTCCCTTACTAAGGAGCAATGGAAAGTAACTTTTTGTCAGTAAAATTCAAATAACTTTTTACTGAGAGTAACGTGAGATGAGGTAAATTCCCTGACATTTTCGCGACTTTTTCCGTCGGGGTTACAAGTGTAATCCAATGACGATCGGTCTCCTTCAGCTGAATAAGCTTTCATCGTTATCCACTGATTGAATCACTACGAGCAGGCACTGCATGAACTCCCTGTGCATCAAAGCGTTCGCCAGGGGCGACAGCAGCGCTCTCTGAGAAGGCCGGGGGGGGGGGGAATGTCCTGCGAGGCCAATGGCGGCGCCACCGCAACTCAGCGCTTATCTGGCGCCGCCATCTTGAGGCGCAACGGCGCCCTCGGGCCCCGGCTTCGAACCCCGGCCCCTGACCGCTCGAAGCGGCGCTGACGGACGAGGCGACCTAGAGGACTTGCCCACGCAACGCAAGGGCAGTTGGGAACGATCGGTTTAGAGCCAGGAACATTTTATTCTTTTACTGATACGTTATTGCCTTCGTTACGGAGCTACATATATCCTGCATCAATTAGGTGGATCCAAAGGTCGTGGTTACGACGGAAATATGAACCCTAGAGAATGAGGCTACATGTTCTCTTACGAAGGGAGTGATGAGAGGGAATTATGGACGAGAATTATGAGACATTAATGAGTTGTAAATACGAAAAGACAACCAGACTCAAACGAACAAATAAGTAATTGATATATAAGTAACTCTGAATGTTTAAAATTAAGTAAAAAATAAAATCTTGTGTGTACCATGGGCGTTAATTGGTTCTAAAGATCTCAAGCAACAAAAAGCGATTAATCGACCATTAGAATTCTTATTGAAGCCCTTGTTGCATAAAATTACCTTGGGACGACGTAAGACGCTGGATCTTTTCCTAAGATCTTTTACAGTTTTCAAGTTATTCTGATGTCCGTAATCGATGGACGTACGTACTAGATGTAACAATAAATATTCCTATTAGATTGGATTTCAAGAGACCAGGAACATGTCTTAAGTACTAACAGGAGGTCCCTTTGAATTACGTCACGTGGGTACATTCACTTCGCAATGACGTTTTATCACGCTCGCGTAATTGTAAGAATAATTTGAAAATGTTTAATGATAGTGGATGTGCACAAAACGCTCAACCAACATGTATTATAGAATATTAACTTAAATGGTTCATCCACAATTAAATTTTCATTTTCAGCGTGTTGGGGCGACATGTCTGTTCAGTCAACTACGCTTTCATCATAAAAAATGTTTTTTTTATTAATTTGACCACTTTGTGGTGTCTTATGAAATGTAACATCGGGTGGTGAGATATATCGTAAATATTTAAATTAAATATTTTTTGTAATATTAATTGATTGGAATGAACAAAAAAATAATTTTCATTGGAATTTTCCATTAAAATTTGCACAAATTAAGGATATTTTATTGCTTTTCATCATTTTAATAAATACAATACAAAACTTTGTAATAAACAAAGAGCATAGAACCAACGCAACACATTAATCTAACATTTGAAGAATGCAGAATTGTTGCGTTTATAAAAAACATAACAAAACTAAACTAGATACATAATTTTGCACTCTGACTAGTTTGGTCTGTGTTAATTGTTATTAGTAACGGTTCTTTTCCATCGACTCTTTGCATAAATGGACACTATATATTATGCACTTGAAGGTTCACTTTGATTATCACTCGACACTTGCAAGTTTCTTTTATAAATAGGTAAAAGACATACTGAGGTCTTCATGGCCGCTGGATAGATTAGTATTATCAAAGATTCATTTAAAAGCTAATAATTTACTATTTCAGACAGATTTGATAGTTTTTTATTTGACAATTCTGTATAGTTTATCTACAAAAAATATGTGTAACGACAACGCAATACTTGGCCCAGATATGGATTGGCAAACTGCTCCAATTAGCAAAGACCGTGAACCACTGGCTCCACAAAGATCTACTAGGTTGCGAAAATGCTGATGAGGTTATGTTGACGTAATTAAATGTCCTTACATTAAGTTACTTATTTACGTTACATTTTTAAGATGTCGAAGATTACTTCAATTATTTAATTCATGTCATCTTCGTCAACGTAATGTAACGTAACAATCAAACGTAATAAATTAACAACATTAAGGTGACGAAGATGACTTCAATTATTTCATCGTCTATGTTGTCATCCTATTTCCATTCTTGAAGGAAATTAAGAATTTATGTGCAATGAATGAAATATATAATTTAGTGCTGGGTGAGGTTAGAAATAGATTGAACTTCATTCAAATTATTCGCACAGGAAATACTAGTGTTTGTTAAAGAAGCATTTCAGAAGATTTACAAACCACGAAATATTGTTTCGCAAATTTGCAAGCTCGTGTGCTTTTATGCATTTATTAATATCGTCTACTAATATATAGTATTTTATCCTGTTTTCTTCTGTGCCTAATCTCTGTTAAGTGAAAATCCTGCACTAATGGGAATCGCAAATGAAGTGGCGAATTCTAGAGGTTGTTTGTTGACTCTCCAGACCACGCACAAGCAAACTGCAACGTTATCTCCTCAGAACGGTGTTTCCAAGAACTTCAATCAAGCCCATCAAGCCTGTTTATTTTCTTCTCGAGCACAACGCAATGGAAGGCTTTTGAAAATAAAGGAGTGTGGAAGTAAATGACTGGATTACCTTCCCCCAGGCGACGCACCCCTCATTATCAGAAAACATCCCTCCGGGTGTTAAGATCCCTGCCCGCCCCGCGCCGCCAGCTTTTCTCACCTCAGACAGCTTCTTAACGCCCATCCGCTATCGCGGCCCTTCGCGTTGAAGCCCTCAAGTTGACGCAGACGGTTCCCCTCCCGCTGCTCGCCTGAATTCAGAGGAATAATTAGTCTCCGCGAGGACCTCTCCAGCCTGAGCTCGGTCGCGTTTCGCACCGCGCAGCTTGCGACCTCCTCGCCGCGGTATCTCCCGCGTCCTCGATGGAAGTTGAGCGCGCAAAGGACGCCCTCGACTTCTACTCGGCTCGTTGCGGTAAATTTCGCGGAAAATTTAATTCCCCCGGAAGGTCTGGCAAGAATAATAAGAGGTAAGTGCCCATTTGCTATTTACGAAATTGCCTTTCAAGCTCAGAGATTTCGTTGGGAAGAGAGTACGACAAAAATAAATATGAACAGTCGAGTGTCTGGTGGAGGGAAATGAGCTTTAACAAAACCATTGCGTAGAACATCGCGAGTCTGAGTGCAAAATTACCCTTTCACGTCCTAGAGGAGCTCTTTAGCTCGGTGTGAAATTACTGTAGATCTTACTTGTTGACATGGGACTTTCAGAAATATAAGTTATATTTTGCTCTCTCCATCACTGTGATTAGTTACGTAATAGTGAGCAGATAAGTATGACAATCAGGAAGTCTGTATAATAGAACTATATAAGACCGTAAGACGTCGTGTATGGATTTCCCTCTGGCAAAACTTTCAGATTTACTAAAAAACGTCAATTATAATAAAATAATGTTTTAAAACAAGAACTGTTAGCGAAAGAGTCAATTTCGTAACATTTTTTTAAAACTCAACGTAGGGGAACTAGAAAGGCTAATAAAAAATAGTTGTAGCGTGAATAAACTGCGCATTTTTGAACAAGAAAAATGCAAGGCAAAAACAAGCGAGTACTGTAATTTTGTTTCAAGTTACAAAACTGGATTTACAAGTAATTTCATTATAGCCTTGTAGAAAATATTAAAGAGAAAATATAGAATAGCATAGAATACAGAGATAGCATAGAATAAGGAGAAATTTCGCTTGACATCAAGTTGAGAGGTTAAAAATACAGCGAACTAGTAACAAAACCCCATTTGATAGGCCCTCTTCAAAAGAAACTTTTTAAAAATCGGTTGAGGTAGCTCAGGACAACAACTGTGGACTCTAGATCGACTTTGCAGATTCTAGGATTGTCCTCACACCCAACAGTGGCGGATTTTTCCACATTCGCTAGGCCAAATTCTGTCGCTGTCTAGGGGAGAATTCCAGCGACCGACCGCTCTGATCGCTAGTTTTCCGTTGATTTTTCGATCTACACCAGGCGCATGCCGGAGCAGTGCCTAAACAAACGGGCCACGGACCACGCGCGATATTTCCTTCCTCTTCCTTTACCTGTTCTTTCCTCACTCCTTACACACAAACGCACACACCCATGTGCTCACACACGCACACACACGCATACACACGTACACAGACGCGCACACACACATACACACACACACACACTCTCTCACACACACACACACACTTACGCCACCTCACATACCGGAAGACATGTGTGGCGCTTAAAGTGTGTCTCTATATGAGGTGGTCCCCTGCCTCGAGGAGATACCTCCAGGTGGAAGACTCGCGCGGGATCACAGGTCTAAACGAGGAAGGAACGTGGCCACGTCCTGGGATACAACCCGCACATCACAAACTACTCGACAAATGACCAAAGCAGTTGACGCGCCCCAAAAAATAAATCAATTGGCGTTGTCAAGGGTCTATAGCACAGAGTTATTGATACTCGGGATTGAGTCTCGGGGAATGAAATATTGGTGTCTGTGTTTCCTCACAAAACGTGATAAAAATAATAAAATGGAAGTCCATTTCTGCAGTAAATTGTCTCAGTGCATTCTAGTACTCTGCTAGAACGGAATTAAAAAACGACTCTTTTTTACACTCGTCTTGGCTCAATAACGCGCTCACGGAGAGCACAGCGAACGGTCCTAAAGAAACCTGACTCTCTGACGTAGGTTACCGAATTTGACAGAACCTTCGCGCCGCGACAGGATTAGTAATAAACTTTATATAGTGCTAATCTGTTTAGTTTTCCATGCCACACCAATAAATAAAAGGACTTTTTCTATTCTCGTACAGAACGTGAAGGAGTCGGCTCGCTTCTTCAAGATTATAGCAAACACTATCGGGGGCCTACGAGCCCATTGGAATCAATTCTCTTCCGCTGGCAGTACAACATTCGGTTTCCATATAAAAATATGTCACGATTTAGAACTATTTAATTACTAATTAATTACGCACAAATATTTTTGGTCTTGAAACTTGAGTAATTAATGATGAACCTTTGCCAATTATTAATACTAAACATATTTTTAAACTTTGTGATGTGATTGATACCTCCTCATTCCTTAATCATTAAAATGTGTGAATCAAAGTTAAACTTATATACTATATATATATATATATATATATATATATATATAATATCATGGGGCGTTGTGAGCGAAGTGAAGTGATGGACGTGTTTCTTCTGCTTCCAGGGCCGCGGGCAGGCTGAAGCTGAAGCTGAAGCTGAAGCCGTTCGTACCTGTTCCTGCGCGAGCTGCGTCGAGTGGCGCCGCCTGGAGGGCGGATTGCGGCGCGAGGGCCCTCGGCAGGGCGAGTGATGGGGCGGGGCAGAGGAGGGCGACCCTCCACGTGAGCGCCCCTACCGGCGCGGCGCCGCACTGCGGCCCTCGAAGGGATCGCCGGCGATGGCTCGCGCTGAGCGCCTTCCGCCTCAAAGCGCGCGGGCGGCTCTCGGCCCAAGAGCACGCGCTCGCTCGCTTCCCTTTCACGAGCGGTTCTGGAGCGATTAATTAATTACTTTCTGTTTCCAGGCACGTCAACTGCCACGGTCATTAATCCAGTAAGTGTAGCGTGTGTTTTTAATAATAATATATAATAATTAATGTAAGAAAGATAAGAAGAAGGAGAGAAGATATAGCAAAGTATACAGGACGGGAGAAAGAGGAGAGAAATGGTGCCAGAAGAAGAATAGAGTAAGATAGAATAGAGAGAGAGAAGCATGAGAAGTAAAGATGTGAAAGGAGCAATAGAAGAAGAAAGAAGAAAAGAATAGAGAGAAAGAGGAGAAGAGAAGGAAGAAGAAGAAGAAGAAGAGGAGAAAGAGAAGGAAAGAAGAAGAGAAGAAAGAGGAAGAAAGTAGAAGAAAGAGAAGAAGAAGGAGGATGATGAAGAGTGCATGTAAATGAGGGAGAAGATAAGAAGACAGAGAAGCAGAGGAGTGAAGGAGTAAGAGAGAATGTAGACGAAGTTGTGTGTGGTGCTACCCAGCTGGATGACGCCGGCTGGTATACGTCTCACCAAATAGTCATCTCACCCGGTGCCGACCTAACCTGAATGCGAGATTTTCTCCAGCCAGGTATCTTCCACCACAGCGGAACACCCCTTAAGTGTAGGTAAAGGATGAGGATACGAAGAGGAAGGACATAAATCGTGCGGTACTTCTCCGGTTCGTTAGGCGAGATCCGGTGCGGACAAGTTACTTCCTACCGGGTATCTCCCACCAGCGAAACACCGCCCCAGACGGAACAAGATCCAAGTTCTCGATTGGTCTTTCCACATGTGTGGTAGGGTAGCGCATGTAAGTGTAACTGTAAATGTAAGTGTGTGTACGTAAGATGTGAGGATAGGACGAGGATGATGAAGGAAACATTGCGCACGGTTCGTGGCTCTTTTTTGTTACAGGGTGCTGCTCCGGCATTCGCCTGGTATTGATCGGAGAAAACACGGAAAAATACCGATCAGAGGATCCGACCGCAAGAATTTTCCATCAGACAGTGGCTGAATCTATACTAGTTATGTAGCTAGTGTCGAAAATCCTACCACCGTCGGGACTCAAACCCTAGGACATTCCGCTCAGAGGCACTGCAGTAACATCCATTAATACCCTGAGCCCTCTCAGCCGGAGAGAGCTGGCGCTTGCCTCTTCGGGCCAATTTACAGGCTCCCGTTTGAGGAACGGCTCTGCAATTTTAGCGACTGCGTGCATGCGTAGTGATGTTTATGAGGTCCCTGAAGCCAAACTGCGCATGCAAATTGGGTCTTTGTACTGATATTTGTCTGTGAACAACTCTGATTCCTAAACAGTAAACATTTGAAGGTTTCGGCGAGTGATCATTATAATGCACACTGGTGCAGCTCGTTTAATGTTTGGCGAACACATACAAATCAATGGAGGGTCGAGAGAATCGGTCAAATGATAACCAGCTATAAGGCGGAGAAAAGGGATATCTGTAATTGTGAATAGAAATTGGCATCCTTAAGATAAATCTTGATGTATTGAAAATTCAAATTTCAAAATTGTGGTTTAAGAGCCTGTCTCTTCAAGTAGTGCTTGCAAGCGAATATTGGCTGATTTCTACCTACTCGAGGTCCTGCGAATTTCAATTCATTTATGAATCAGAATATTTACGTGAGGAGGCCGAGGGCAATTCAATACTTTTTACACTTCCTCAAAATATTTTTCTAATGTTTATGTATAGTGATTCTGGTAATTTTGGTCCCGTTAGTCGCTTTTCAGTAAAACTTCGTTCGCCAGGTGTGTTGGGTAAAATAAATAAAACCTAAAATACGGAGTTTAAGATCATATTCCGTTCACATAAACATTTGTACCTATTGTGAAGTCATTAATTGTCTATTTGCCATTAATACATTACATACGAATAAAAAATTAAATTGCATTACGAGTAAAACAAAGTACTTTCACATCATTTCAACCTTTATTTTGATCATCAATAATTTTAATCTACATTCCTGATTCATTTTAGTTTCAATTAGAATAACCAATATTCTTTTAAATACATTATAATATATACCCAGTAATTCCGAAAAAAAAAGAACCGAATTATCATTCGTCCAAACAATGAAACGAAATTCAGCTTCTCATTACTTACTACAGTCGAGGATTTTCAATGTACAGGTCTAATTCAAAACAATCCAGGTACCAATGAAGAATTTCACAACAACCAATCATTTTTGGTGGGGGTGCGCTATGAACGGGAGAGAAGTTTAAACTAAAGAACCAAAGACAATTCGAAGATGATTTCGTAATTTTGTCGTTAAACAACAGCGCAAACTGACTTTATTTCAAAACAAGTACAAGAGCAAAAAAGTAATTGGACTCGATATTAAGACTGGTTTATCTTCTCCCGTGGTACGAGGGGAGTTGGAAATGTTAATTAAGACGACTGTTCCGAATCGACAGTAGAACTGCACTCTCCAGTGGGAGCTCAGGTTGTCCCGAAAGACGGCCACGAAATCTCTATCGGATATTCTCTGGGTTTGGAGAATATCGGATTCCACCGTCTAATTCGACTTCCAGAGAAGCTGTGCTCTTACGCTTCGAAATTGAAAAAAAGAGAGAAAAGAGCGAAAAAAAAAACTTTCCGGAAACTTAGTCGCTAAAAACAACAGCTCTATATGCTCCCGTAGAGCCTCTTCCTCTCTTTGTGAACTTTTAGACGTTTTGCTAAATCACTCCCCCCTCCCCCCCCCCCCGCTTTTCGCAGCGGGCGTACGCGCAAGTTCGCAATTTACGTAAAAAATATGAGCAAGGCTTTGTTCGCGGCGTCCGTCACGCTGTTATTTACCGAGCACTTTGAGGCGGCCGACTTTAAAAAATGATTCCACGTTTATTTGCTAAAGTTCGGAGAGTTTCAAGTGTAACATACCCTACTCACTTGCAGGGTGGGGGTCTTGAAATATGTTGCATTTACTACTAATGTTTCTCGTAGCCCAACGCGATCCTTCGTGCGCGGCGGTTCTTCTTACTGGAAAATGAATATTTACTGAGTGCGGCGGAAGCGACGCGGCCCGCTCTTCCGTGTTCTCCGATAAACGATAAGCCGCTTTCGTGGGAGGAGGCTACTCCTCCTGGGGCACACGACCTCAAAGGATCTCTTTTTAGACATTTTAATAATAAATTAGGACACAGTAGCACTGCAGAAGATATCAGAAGAAATCTAAGAATAATAGCTGGTAGGTAGTAGATATCTAACAATAATAGTCAGTCGGTAGTAGAAATCTAACAATAAGAGCAGTAGGTAGTTGAAATCTAAGAATAATAGCCAGTAAGTAGCAGAAATCTAACAATAATAGTCAGTCGGTAGTAGAAATCTAACAATAAGGGCAGTAGGTAGTAGAAATCTAACAATAAGAGCAGTAGGTAGCAGAAATCGAACAATAATAGCCAGTAGATAGAAGAAATCTAACAATAATAGCCAGTAGGTTGTGGAAATCTAACAATAATAGCCAGTAGGTAGTAGAGCTCTAACAACAATAGCCAGTAGGTAGTAGAAATCTAACAACAATAGTAGGTGCTCGATATGATTTCTATCTTCTTATGGAAACACTAAGACAAAAAATTCATGGATATTGCTAAAACATAGTACAAAATACCAACTTAAAATTATTCAGATGTTCATGTTCCTCTTCTTTTATGAATTACTCTGTATAAATGCAATTTATTTTCTCATTTTTATCCAAGTTCAATAACTAAATTTTAAAAAATAAACTGCTAATGCTACAGAATATCACAGACATTCTCGTACTCTCTTTTATTTATTTGTTCATGAATCTCTTTAGTGTGGGCTAGCGCACAAAAATACGTAAAACTATTCAAAATATCGAAATATTGAAAATGACTATCTCAAAATCTGTTACGGATGAAGAATTTTATTAAGAAACAAATTTGTATTTTAAATATTGTATTTACAGTAAGATGCAAAAAACTGATCTTAAATCTATTTAAAGCGAATCTGACTTTAATTTAATTTTCTCACAAATTTTGAAAATTCGGAAAGTTCTACGAAAGTAGTATTGTTCTCATTTGCGGATATGTCTCTCGAATCTTGTTTTTAAATCTTTAACTACACGCTGTGCTGTTGGCATCAGCTGGGTCTTGTTTAATCACTGATTGACATTCGTCAGAGCTATGTCGCTTTATCATAGGACCAAACCTCAGGCCCTCGGGTTGGGTTTGACCTTATCGGTTTCCTTCCTTATGTCATTGCGCCGCCTGACCGGTCATCATAGTGCTACGCGGACTAGTCCTAGAACTGACACTGCGGTCTACCGGCCCCCAAATCATTTCAAATTCACACCCAGTGGAAAATTTTGACAACCGCATAGCGCATGAGGTAAATTTGCATTTTATCTTTGGCTTGCTCTCGTGTTCTTTAAAGTCTCAGTTGTTGCGAATACTTTCCCGAGGATATATGCTATTTCGTCACTGGTACAACTAGGGTATGCTGAATTGCAATGTATTGTTTAACAAACAATGACAGTAAATTCTTATAAGTATTGTTGCCGCTAACCTGTTATGGTTCACTATCGTCATGAATCATTCAATTTTATGTAATATCATAGGCGAATCTGAATGTTCGTGGGGAGTGCAGGAGTTCTCCGTCAAAAATAACGGGTTATATTTTAAGCACATTAACGCGCACTACAGATTTTCTTTCCTTGGAGGGAAGGTACAAAAAGCCGTGAAAAAAGGTTTGTGAATTCAAAAACGTTTTATTTATTTTTGATCGTAGTGCAACTGCATGGTCATAAGCGATCAAAATCTTTTGCAATTTTACATTATAATATTTACATAATTGATTATATTTCATATCATTATCATTGAACAACATTCAACAATAAATGCAATTAATACTATTTTATTACATATTTTAATAATTCTAGTAAATAATACTATTTTATTTGGCAGTTATCACAAATGGTGTGGAGATATTTGTAGTCCCCACGCGACTAGCTAAGAGTTCGAGGGTGTCCTAGTGCCAGTGCATGCTACGAGCACAAGTTTGTCTAGCTCCCTCGAGTAATTGATAGCGATTCCGACCTGCTATGATCATTAGTCCCATACGTAGATCATTAGTAAGAGTGGAGCATGTTTTAGCATGGGCGATGGCAGTGGTCTTCACTTTATGGCGAGATCCGGTGCTTACATAGTGTCGACATTCTGTTTTACCCAACTAGGTGTCACCCCACCATCTGGGTTACAGCTCCAGCCGGAACAAGCCCTACACCTCCGACCGCTCTCCCCGCATTGTCCGGCTGAGTGGTTAGTCGCATTAGTCGTGTGTGTAAGGAGGAGAGGCAAGGAAGAGAAAGAGATCCGCGCCGCGTTCGTGGGCCGTTGTTAAGGTACTGCTCCGGCATTCGCCTGGTGCTGATAGGAGAACACACGGAAAACTACAGATCAGAGCAGCCGGTCGCTAGAATTCTCCTCCGTCAGCGACTGAGTTCGACCTAAGTGACAAAGTGTGTGAAAAAATCCTGGCCACCGCGGAACAGAACCTAGGACCCTCCGGTCAAAGGGACTGTAGACATCAGTTGATGCCCTGAGATCTCTCCCGGTAGCTTCTCGAGAGATTGCTGTCCTTTAGTCAGAGAGAAGCTGGGAGAAAGAAGGTGGGTCGCAGCGCGGGGGGGGGGGGGGGCAGGCGGTGCAGGTGACAAGCGTCTGGCCGCGTGCCAGGCTTCGAGCCGTCGCGAGCCAACTGCGACGGTCGCCGTGGAATCCAGCCGTCGGACGCGGCCTCAGATCGCTGCTTCTAGAACCAAGCGGCGCGGGGCAGGCCAAGACGGCGCGCGCCATCCTCAACAGATTCTGTTATTGATTGATTGATTGATTGATTGATTGATTGATGTTTCCAGGCGCCTCAATTGTTAACGCCATTGGTTCCGTAAGAGCAATGCATGTTTTATGCCTGGAAGTGGCGGTGATCTTTCCCGCATGATAGCGTGATCCAGCGTCGAACTACACGTATTTTTTTTCAATAAGGGATCCCCTACCAGCAAGGCACCACCCCAGACGGGTCAAGCTGTAAGCAGTCAGCTTGTCTTCTGAGATATGCCGTAGTGCAGTTTGTGTGTATGTGTGTGTGAGGGGTGAGGATAGAACTAGGAAGAGGAAGGAATGATCGTGCGAGGACAGTGGCCCGTCTTCTAGGGCACTGATCCGTCATTTGTCTGGTGTTGATTAGAAAAAAAGGAAGGAAAGCTACCGATCAGCGCAGCCGTCCGTTAGAATTCTCATCCAAATAGAGGCTTTGAAAATATTCTTTACAATTTAAACTAATCTTTAAAAGACACAGAATTCTTGGACGAATAATTACTTCAGTTCTTGAACCATTGTTGATTTGCCAATGCTTTGATGGAATTAGACACAATTGCTGGTAACTGGCAATGTAGAGTCTAACGACGATACAGCTTACAGACATGCGTCTATCCCCCGCCAACTACCTCTTTATAATCTACAAGTAGGTTAAAAATAATAACTAATAAAAACTAATAGTGTACAGTCCATTTCCGCGCGTTTAGCCTTGAATGACGACAAAAACGTAGGCGTCTCCTGGACAGCCAAGAAAATTATTACTTCGACCGCCGAAGCTTGAGCTTTCAAATGAAGTAACTTCATCTAATTTAATTTTGTGCAAAACAACTATGGATTGTAGTCTTCCAGAATGTGCGGAATTTAATCCTAAACTTCACCACATTCCTTTATTTAACTATAGCTACGTGTTCTTGTTAACACTCGAGGAGTAAATCCCAAGGTTTTGAGAAAGCAAGAAACGAATATGGTATGTAGAGTATATTTGTATTTTTTTTCTTTGGATAACAACGGTGAGTATTTTAAGGGAAGGGCATCCCTTATTTTCTTGTAAGAAAGTTTTTCAACGGCTTGAAAATTTACTCTTTTCCGGTTGCTGACTATTTGTCATAGACGTCTTGTTTTCATATGAGGCTCATTTCATCTTCATGTGTTGAGTAGGATAATATAAAACGAGTATTTAAAAATGCCCACATTGACACGAGTGAAAGGTATTTATGTACTAATGCCAGCAATATGAACATCTTTCCTCCTGTTATAAAATTATTTTTGTTTAATAAAATGAATGATTGCGTAAAGTTATGTTTTAAACTAGAGATTAAAAGCTTAATTAAGATCGTAGTAATTGATTTTGCTTAAAGTATATAACCTGCCTCAAGTGTAAGGACGGTTTTTGAAACAGTTCCCCCCACTGTTCTTTCTAGTGGCTGAAAACAGAATTAAAGCATTAACCCCACGAATCTCTGCTTGCTTTTACATCACGTTTTCACCCGTCGAGAATATGAAACGAGAAGCACTTTTCATCTCTCTCCGCGAGCAAACGCTCTTCCAAAGACAATCTGTTTCCAGAAGAAATCGCGCAATTTCAAGCCTCTCGCCCGGCGAGGCGAGGCGAGGCGCGGCGCGGCGCGGCGCGGCGCGGCGTGGCGCCATCTGCCGGCAGCGCCGCGAGGGGCGCTAGCGGCGCGCGGCGCGCCTGTGCTTATTTCGCAGCCATTCAGCGCCGCCTTAATTGCAGCGGCGACGAGTGGAAATAAAGCACTAACAATCAGCAGAAATATCAGACGGCGACGGCGCGAGGACGATGGAGCGGGGAGGGAGAATGGAAGGGGGGGGAGGAGAGCACAAAACGGAAACGATGCAATTTAGCAGCGGGCGTGAGGCAGCGCGGGGGTGGGGGGAGGGGCACCCCTGGTGGAGAGGCAGAGCTTGCAGCACGAGTCATCCGAGTAGAGGCGCAGGCGGCGTTTGGCAGAGGTGAGCTTTAGTTAAAAGGGTGCGTCGTTCACGGGATGAAATGAAACTATAAAGAAGAAACAAGATTGTGCAACATGGGATAAATATAATATCAGAAGAAAATAATGATGCAGGGGTAAGAAAAACTAGTGAGAACGAAAAGAATACCAACTATTGTTCTTCTCTTTGAGTTACTCAACAATTGCTCATATTCTTTTAAAAAAAATTACAGGACATCATTTAAAGACCTACAACTGAGAGAAATTGCACTGAAAAATAAATTTCAGATCTTTTAAAAATGTTCAAACTTAGAGAATCGTTAATGAAAATCAGAACTGTACCATACTTTTAAAAGCATTTCCCCCTATTCGTGCGAAACATTTTTTGCCATTTTTCAGAATATTTCGAAAATGTCAGTGTGACTTCTTGTAAAGTATCTAAAATATTTTTATCATCACAGGAACTGCTTACCTCGATCGTACATTTGACGTGTTTACCAAGTTTTAGATCGAAAGCTTTTAATCTGTCATATTTATGCAAGACACATCCATCCATTTATCTATCCATAACGGTATTCAGGAACTAAAGTGCTTGCATTTGTTCCCCATGAGCACGTATTAATCGTCTTTCGGAAATCACTAATAGAGGTGTTGTGGTGTGTTATCGTTGGCATTTTTCATGAAATAATTATAGAAGATAGATTTGTCTTCTTTCTGTAGTTCTGTGGTGAATTGAATGTTAGGATGTGTGTTGTTGAGAATGTCGGTCAACAGGTCAATTTGTCTAGTCGTACCGGTCCAGAGAACAAGGATGTCGTCTACGTAACGGTGCCAATATGTAATGTTTTTGAGAAGTGGATGATTGAAGTGATGAACATTGTTGGCAATGACAACGTCTATAATTATTTCATCACTAATAGACCTGAATCCTAACTTATGTGCACGATGTTACTTTATAAAAGAACTTTAAATATGGATTTTATGCCTGAAAATTCGAGATCATATTGTTGATTCTTATTTGGAATGAGATGTCAGAAAAACGTCAGCAATATAGAACATTTCGGAATAAGAAGTCAAAAGATAAATTGTATTTCCCCTGAATCTCGTAATATTTATTACCTCCCTTCCTCATTCGACTCAAATTTCTTAAAATTATAATATTTTTAGTTTAATAGAATTTATATCTTCAACGTAATCAATAATCCCTACTTCAGGTACCATGTGATATCCAAATCTTCAGTGTTGTCAATTTATAATGTTAAAATCCTATACAGACAGATTTTTTTAAAGAAGATAACCAGTAATGCTTAAACAACAAATACTGTCTTGTATTTTTTAAATTCTCTCCAAATTAGGCGATAATTTCTCATAATTAAAGAAATAACATTATTTAAAAACAGTATTTTGAAAAATAAGATTCATTAAGAAAAAACATATCTCTTTTCAATATTATAGAAGTAGGAAGTAACAAAAACAATTTCGAAAATTCAAATAATCCAGCACAAATGAGACCCGCAATTTTGTAATCGTCCTTTGATATATCGGGATAAATAGTCATCAAAAAAATTGAACAATTTTGAAAATGTTGCAAATGAATCAGTAAAGTCCCAAAATCTAAATTTCCATTTCACATTCGGAGAACCTCGAGTTCGGGCAGATTGGGTGGGAAATATCAGTTTTGGAGAATATCATCTAAACAGTTCAAGCGCTGGACGTTGTCCCCAGAAAGGCGGAAGTACAGACGGATTCTTACTACACAACGTGTTAGAACCTTAGAGGGTGTATACATCATAAGAAAAATATTTGTCAACGTTTTGGATATCAGGGACACACAATAATTGTTTTTCTGTGGAATGGTCGTCGACATTTGCCGCAGCATTTCGATTTTCTTTATTCTGTAAGTAAGTAGCAGCGAAAAAGTATAAGATGGTTTAATGACGAAATAATGAACAAATAAATAAAATGGAGAATAAATTTAAAATAGTGAATCAAATGTCCAATATCAAAAAAAAATGCACTTCGACTTCGAAAAACGAGCAATGGACGTAGTTCATCGAGAACAACCTTCGGGCTAGGCCAGGGTCTCGAGCCATTGAGTAAGCATCCCTGTTCTTGAGCGTCGCTTCCCGGAGCAGTGCAATGGTCACCTGACGCCACTCCATTGGCTAGATATGAGTGACGCAGTTTTGCTCGAGGTTCATCCACTACATGCTTGCTATACTCCGATTTAAACATGGTGGTACACCAAGTTTTATTTATTTATTTATCTACGTCAAAAACAGTTAAAACTGTGTGTGACGTGCTACGGGGAGAAGTTA
>BOPP01000025.1:9515668-9527904 GCA_017312745.1 Gryllus bimaculatus
ATTTGAAGTTACATTTATGTTCAGAAGCCAAAACAAGGCCCGTCCTCTCAGCATTTGCTCAGGATCAGAGAAACTGAATGAAAACCTGATTGAGATGGGTAATTGACCCAGAGCTAAGTATAGTATTGTTTACAGAGTTCTTTACAAATTATACAATCCATATGGTACTAAATAAATTAAATGTCATTGTTAAAATAATAGTACTTTTTTTTTGGAATGCTCGTATTTGTCTCTAATTGTATAGAAACAGTTGGTGCAGCAGAAAATAATTTTACTTGGAACAAACTTTTGCTATCGAATTTAGTCGTTTAGAGGTCATCTGCAAGCTGTTGTAAAATAATACATGTATTATTGTGAATTTCTTGAGGTGAAGCTGTTGATACTGTCACCTGATGAATATTGATTACTACGTCGATGTTGTAGTTATAAATAACGGCGTTTGCTGAAAATGTATTACCGCCCTCAGTAAATCATTTTTGACAATAACCACTGAATTCACATAAGAAGAGAACAACGGATAATGGGAAAATACCAGATGAATAAAGAGCGACTTGACCAAAGAATCACGTGGGGGAAAAATACTTATTATTTCGGTATGATTCGTTTTTAGTTCACATTCGTTTTTTGTTTTTGTAATCATCATTTGTAAGTTCACGAGCTGGAAAGGAGGGACATTGTCATCCAAACTGGTCAGCTACAATACCACTAATTTAAGTCGTAACGAAGCTCTTCAATTGGGTGAAAGTTGTTCCCTTCACCCGACCAGGCTTCGTGATCTTGAAAGTGTCACTGTTTAAATCAGAGTTATATAGCCATCCCACCCCCCCAGCCCCCCTTCCCCCATCCCCATTGAGGATTGTCCGACTTAAAAACGGTGGTCGTGGACGTGGGCTCAAAGTTTTTAGCACCATCACATAGTAGATCATGTATCTTTCTACTCCTCCGTTATGGGCTATATTTCCTTGCCCATTTGCACACGACTACGAAACGCTCTCGTTGGTAAAATGAAAGCCAATTTTGGTCGACTACTGTTTCTCCTTTTTGTCGACCTTCCCAACAAGATAATGTAACCCAAAGGTGATAAAAAAGGGAATAGATTGGTACAAAACAATCTTCCGATTTAAATAAAAACACCAGGTTGGCAAACAACATTTCAAACTCCTATGCGTTCTTCTCCATGATTTACAAACATAGCAATTCATTTGATAAGCGACAATATCGAGGATACAGAGAAGAATTTTCGAACGTATGACTGCTTATTTCAAATAAGCAATTCCAATTTCTGACATTGAAACTATGAGCGGTGGACGAGGGACAATTTTTTCTGGAAATGAAATAGAGTGTGAGATGTTACAGAGACATGAACGTGAAAAAGAGCAGTGAGCTCGCCAAAACGATTAAACGACAACAATGCACCGGGTGGGGGCGGCAGCTGGCTCCTCGTTTTAATTGAATGCATTGTGCCGAGGGAGCGGGAGTCGCGATAAGTTGTGTTTTTGCTTCCCATTCGCACAATGAGCATCCATATCTCGAGGAGCCGAACAATGGAGAATCGAATAACAACGCCACTGGAGGAGAAATCGCGGCGGGAGAAGACGGTGACGAATAAGACGAAGAGGATGGGAGAGGGAGAGAGACAGAGGCGAAATGCTGTCCTAGCCTTCACAGCCAACTTCACAGCTTGGAATGTTGGAATAGATCGGGAGAAGGCGTTTGTTGGCGGAAATGGAGTCGGTGCTACAATGGCTACCGGTCTGAATAAATAGAAATAGTACGAGCACAATCACCTATTGAAGGCACTTTTTATAAAGTGCAACGTACTCCAAAATGGCCATTTAAAGAATAAAATATGCTTATTATTAATATAATATTAGCACGTTTTTTAACAAAAAACGTTAATTTTCATCAGGAAAACATTTTAATTTTTTGTAACGAACATAACTCTACGGAATTCGAGAAAAATGAGAGAAAAGTTCGTACACCACAAATAAGACAGGAATTTTTCGCAAAACACGATTGTATACGAAGGAACTGGAAGTGAGCTGGCCAAAATTGCGAAGCAGTCCTTGGGGATGCGTGCAGTTAAAAGTAGTAAACTTCGAAGTGGTCGTGGAATTGTAATGTTTGTTCTGCACTATCATGAAGTTACTCGATAATAGTACAGAACAAACATTGGAATTCAATTCGAGCGACAAAATATTGCGTTTTCTGGAATTTTATTTATTAGGAAACACGTTATTTTAGTGATGGGTACCACGCAATCTCATTTAAACAAAAAATGATTTTAACCAAGCAGACTCGTAAAATATCTTTTCAATGAGCAAGTAAAGAATATTGCATTAAATACCAGTATTATAGAAAGATAGTTACTCTTCCCCAGATTTCAATTCAATTACTAGTAACATCATAAAGCTTCAGAAAATTGCTAACAGCATATGAATAAAAACTGTAACACAATATGTAAAGATACCACACAGTTAAAGAGCAGTATTTGGACAAGACTCGCACACGTATTTTACTGTGCAATAAATTTCTTTCATATATCCACCCAATCACCCTCTAGTCTTCATCTCGTCCTTCCACTTGCCCCCTTCCAGGACCTCGCATCGCCCCGAAGACCTTGCGGAACCCCTGCTTTGCGACAACCGTTAAATCTTCTCGAGAACTTGAGAAGATACGCTTGTAGCCTCGACATCTGCAGAAGAAGACATTAATTGCATTGCGTTTCATTATATTCTGTACAGCCACGTCTGAAAGGTTTGCGTTTGTTCCTCAGAGAATGCTGAAAAGCACGATTCATGCTGTAGTGCAGGGTCGCAAGAACAAGAGTTGAATAAATTATATTCTTGCACTTTGAATGAAGTAAAAAGAGGTCACAAACGTAGGTTGGATATCATGCTGGTGCATTTATGACAAATAAATATTATTAGTGGAAGTATCGAGCGGTTTTTTGCAATGCATGATAATCTACATATAATATTATCTTTTATGATCACACCACTTCTCATAAACAATATGATAGATATTACAAACTATACAGTAAACTTTCTCAGCTGCAACTTCCAATAATGGTTACAATAAATTTAATCAGTGAAAGCGAAATTGAATTATGTTGACAAATATGTTAGACCTTTTTTTAAATATTGGAGACCAGAGGCATAACCTTCAAATCGAATGTTGGGAACTATACGTATATAATATTGTATATTATATTATTTCATATTTTATAATATGCACATCGTATTATTACTTCTCGTTCATTAATAATATAGTATATTATCACAAATTCAGAAGAAAAACATTTTTTAATTTTTAGTAATAGTAATAAAATAATAATAATAATAACAATAATTTAACTTACAATAATAACATTAATAAACAATTTCAAGATTTTCTTAGCTACTAAATGATTACGTTACCGTACATTACAATACATTTCTGCAATAGACCAAAAATATAATATAACCTTGAAAAATAATCCATATAAATAAACATTCATTCAATAATAATAACAGTTAGAATTTAGTAAATCAAAATTGTGACAGATTACAATAAACATATTAATAATAATTGATATTAAATAAATAATAATTATGACAATTCTTATGGCATGATTGGAGTTCAAGTGATAAAACGCAAGGATGTAATTAATAGCTGCTCTTGGAATGGTATAAAGCAAGTCCATTATTAATCCCAGTAACTACTGCTTGTACATTACAGCAACCCATTCCACCCCAACCCATATGGGCACAGACCCACAAGGTGGTGATTAAGGAATATTTTGAAGTACTTTTTGTCAGGTACTTTAATATTAATTATTAACTTGGGAACTTATTGGGAACTTATTAAAAACTTGTGTAGCAACGCAGTATGGGTTTTTGAGAATAATGAACTTGCTAGAGTGTATTCTGTGATAATACCTATGTTCTCGAGTCTGATAGTTATGTATTTGTTACTTACCAATCATGTATTATTGTTACCAATGAAATTCTTTAACAATATCAATACTTTGTAAAAGTAGAGTGAAAAGTAGTGTAGGTTTTGCATAAAAACAGAAAATTATAATTATTTCAATTGATTCATATGAGATGAGGTTGGCGACAGAGTTTTTTCAACAGACACTAGTTATAAAAAGTTTTCACAAATAAAAACACAGAATTATATACTATAAATTTAAATGTATATATTTTTCATTAACAAAAAGATTTGTTCTCATCTTCAGGAGACATTGAATATGAGGGAACTTTTTATATCTAAATAATAAATTACCGACTTTAAAATAAATACTTCAATTACAATGAAACATTAACACTCTACATAAAATTACATTTAAGAGTCACATTAATAATTAAACTACATAAATAAATATGTACATCCGCCAGAGCAAAAGCACATTCAGCGTGGCAGTTGCAGTAAAAAGATGGAAATGACAATGGGCTGAGTCCGTTATGAGACAGTAGGAGAAGGGGGTGGCAGTAGGATTCAAAATGCTGTTAAAAGACGCGTAATAAATTTCTTGGGTTTCCAAAATGCATTATAAAAAATATTTATTTGTATTTTCAAATGACAACATTCACTCAATTAAAAAGGGCGCATATAAAAAAAAATTTGCGGCAAGCCAAACATACAAACAAACCAAAGACTTACGTATCTAAAGTGTGCGATAAAACAGAATCAAGACGACACGTGAATGTATTTGATTCCTCGTGTTGGGGGAGGCAATTAGATGTTTTAAGATGCCAGAACCAACATAGAATCATAAACGCGTTCCGACCTCAATACTTCAACATCTCATTCTGACAGTGTAAATTCATGGAGTGTCCACTGTCCAGCCGGAATGCCGCAACTGAATTTTGTATACGTAACGTTAATGACTCGTCAACGTTGCGTAGACGTGCGATGAGAAAATATAAATACCTAAAGGCTCGCACAGACCGGCGCGGGAGATCCGCAGCGGGTGCGGCGCGGAAAGTTCCGCGGTAGACGCGGCGGCAGAATCCACGGGACCGTTCACACCGGAGCGTCAATTATGACTCACCGTTTTGTGACAGTTTCCACTACTCCGATAAACAAAAGCAAGCTCGATCCAGAGGCGAGGGAATACTCCCGAAGGCAGGCGGACTTCCACGAAACTCGAGCGGGAGCGGTCGAAAAGCGTACGACCGCGTTCCAAAATCCGCAGAAAAGAAAACGCTGCCGCGACGCTCCGCTGCCGCGCAGGTCTGAACGCGCTCATAAGGCAACACGTGACGCGAAATTTCCGCTGCGGACATTCCGCGTAGGCTGCGAATCTCCCAGGCGGGAATATTAAACAAGGATAACCATCGGGTTTGGCGATAACGATTTACGCGTACTAGTTCAATGCAAATATGTTAAATGCAAACTATGAATGGAATTGCTGGTTGCCTGACCATTTAACGATTGAATTTGTGTGCAATTCTCGTGGCAAGGTCTAGTGCGGGGTGGCCTCAGTTCCAAGCCATGACATTGCGGCCACTTTAGGCGTGTGTTGAAGCGAGGAAGTTGGGAGAGCAATTAGTAGAACCTGCAACGAAACATCGCCTCTTCTATCAGTAGTTTTGCCAGACAAGAGTGTTCTGGAAAAGAAACGACACGTAATTGACAAAGATTTTTACTTGGAGAAATAATTAACTAGTATTGAAGAAATTGTCAAGGTTATCTATGTTCAAACGATATCGTCGTTTTTACTTCATGTTACAACTGTATCCAGTGCCTGGTTCACCCTGAATCGAACCTTGAAGGCGTCCAAAACGTTTTTACTAAGTTTTCTGAGCTTCGCCTCTGAAGACAATGCTAGCTCGTTGCGTCTTACATGGAAATAGCTGGATTCCCAGTATTTTGACAATGCTCCACATGGTGCGAATGAGGAACTGCTCTAGAGCTGATTCGATCTTTCGGTGACGCTCCGAACTAATAGGAAGCAGCTGACAATCTACGTCAAGGAACTTTGTGCGAAAGAAATGAATATTTTGTCAACAGAGAAGAAATTCGTGCAGCTTTTTGAGAAAATTTAAGACTCAGAATTGCCAAGTTTGGAATGTATAATCCTTTCCTCTGAAATGCCTTCAAAGAATATCAAAAATGCCCTATTGAAAAACAAGGCGCCAAATTTGAAGCAATTTGGCGGTCAATGTGCCAACAACGCACTCGATCGCGGATTTACGCACGCGGCACGCACGGGTAACCGGTAGAAGGCGCCCGAGATTTTAATGCTTAAACACACTGTTAAATATTCTGCCTGGGAGTTTAAATTAAAGGCAAGTTGCACTGGAGTTGGGAAGTGGAAGCTGCAAACGCTGGAATGCAACATTCAGACACCGGACGAGGCCCCATCAAAGTAGACACATAAAGGTTGATAATTTGTAAAAAAAAAAAGTATCAAAAATATAAAAAACAAATACCCAGAAATTTACTGAATCATTTAATTCTAAGTTAATAGCGTTACGTTTTCTGACAGCTGGTTGTGAAAACCTGTGGGATTGAAAGGAGGGTCGAGTGATGAAATTAGTGGTGGTACAAAATAGTTCATTTTTATCATACTAGTTAGTTCTCTTTTCTCTTGAGTCAGAAGTAGCTTTTGGTTTTGCACCACCTATCAGGGTCTCTCGCGGTACCAAGTGCTCTTCTAGCGACATTCTCAATGAAAAGAATTGTCTTGTGTTCGAACATCACATAGGCTTACTTTGCTCCTGTACTTTGTTTATTTGCCACATCCTGATGTTAATCACATCTTCATGTTTTTACCTTTCTTCAGGGTGTAGAGGTGTAAGTTCCAGAAGTGCACACACGGATTGAACACAACTATGCCTGTACAGCCGAAAGATTCTGGAAGGATTAGGGTGTGTAATACAGGAGGGACACAGAATGACCCATGTCACGATTTAAACATCGTGCTTCACACAAATTTCGGATTTACAACCATATTGTCCATCTACTTGTGGTCACCTATCGTAAGTCCCTGATTCCAACGTACTTGACAGTGCTATTGTAAAGGTGTTGCAGTGTAGTATTAATGTATAAGCATTAATAAAATAAATTTGAAAAAGTTTATCATTGTTTAATGTATACCCGAAATTGAAAACTCTGCGTTCCAGTGCCTCCTAGGTCAACCGGTATGAACTATTGGTGGTAAACAATTCGATTTGGAGGCATATCTTTAGTTGGCCTTCCTTTCGTCTTTTCATTGTTCTAGAGCCATTTCCCATCAACATTACCACCCATCACTGTGGGTTCCCACCCTTAGACGTAGGGCACCAACATAAATAAATACTTACGCTTTGTATATGAATCCGTTACCACCCCGACACAGAAAAATAAGAAAAGTAGAAATGTATCTTCAACGCTTTAAAGATGCAGATTTCATCTGTGTCCAGACACAGTGACGCAGATTTCATCTGTGTCCAGACACAGCAAATTATAAAAAAGTAGGATTTTATCTTCAACGTTTTGAATATCAATCCATTGCCATTCCGACACAGAAAGATAGGAAAACCAGGAATGTATCTCCAAACGCTTTGAATACGAATCCATCTGTGTCTCGACATAGGAAAATTAAAAAAAGGAGGATTTCATCCCCAACGCTTTGCACATTGCCATCTTGACAAAGAAAAATAAGAAAAGTAGGATTGTGTAACCAACGCTTTCAATCAGAATCCATCTGTGTCCTGACACAGAAAAATAAGAAAATCAGGACTGTATTTGCGTACGAGCGAGGATCGTTTTGAACGAAATCTTTCCATTTACGGCTCGCTTGTCGATGCGTGAGCGAATGCCAGAAAGCCTGTGTGAGAGCCGACAATCCGCCCCGCGTGGCGCTGTCGCCGGGGCGAAAGGGCGGGCTTAACGACAGGTGGGGGGGGGAGGCGTGTGCTGGCCGCAAGGTCGTAAGGGCAGCCGCGCCGAGGGGTTAACGATCCCGAAGGACGTGCGTCCTATAAAAGGGCGCGGGTGGAGACGGGCCGGGCCGCGGCTCGTACGACGGCAGTCGGCCGCGGGCGAAATAGCGGCCGCGCGGGGCAGCTGCGGTTCACGAGAGTCTTTTGTCGCGAGTCGCGCGCCGGGGAACGACCCGCCGTGACTGCGGGCGGCCGGACGGCGGCGAGTCGTTCCTCCCTGGGTTTACGCACGCTCCCCAAATGTGACAGGTCGTAATGGCCCTCCGCCAGGGTTACGGTTAGGTCGGGGGCAGGTGTTGGCAACTCTTGTTCGCCGTCATTTATCCCTTTCTGTGCGGGATATGTCAGAGATGTAGGAGTTGGAAGTAAGCTCGTAACTAGTGTTATCTCTTCGGAGTGAAAACAGTCAGAAACAGGTCAGAAGCCGTAGTCGAAAATGCGAAATCAGTTGTGTTCTAAATAATACTGCGCAATACAATTCACGAGAATACAAAATTTGTAGAAAATTCAAAATTTTAGATTAGTGGGTCCAAACTTTTGTTTTTACGTTATTCTAAAATTATTAGGAAAGCATCAATATATTTCTTCGGGTTCACTCTCGTTTCAATAGCCTTTCTGAGATTCGACGAAAATCTGTTATGGCTTGTCCATTCTCTTTTGAAACAAAGTATAGCAAGTAGAAGAAATAAAAATCTGTATTTTTGTAAATAGATCGTCAATAAAAAATGCTGCTATTATTTCATTAGCACTTAGCCCTCGTTCTGTGATACAATCATTAGGGTGAAATCCCTCTGGCAGAGGATATAACCGAAAATAATTCCATAGAGTATAGCGCAGAGGCACAATAACGAGATAATATCAGAGGGCCCAACTACTCGAATAACACGATCATGTGCCTACAGTATAAACGAACAGAGAATTTCCATCGTACGTCCGTTCGCAGTTCGCATGAATAAACGGGCAATGTTCTGCCAATTACAAGCAAATTCTTCTCGTCATTATATCATTGCGAAACGTGTGGCATTCAGGCCGCAAAATGGCAGTATTATAACAGGCCAGTTCCCTCCGCAACGCAGTAGAATTGTGAATTTGCGGACGTTCTCGTAGAATGAAAATGCATTACTGGTTCAACTTCAAAATCGATCAGATGGGTCTTCCGTAATGCGATATGTTTAACACCAACGAGAACGTTTGGCAAATTTAAATAAACGTATGTTTTATTCACTATGGCTGCAGTGCGATAATGATATTTTTGAATGTGTGAAGTGTGTAGAAAATGAATTGTATTTTTTTGATTTTTGTAGCATTAACATATTCAGCGACAAACTATCTCACACGAATGATTCAATATGAGAATGCAAATACATTAAACATTAATATCAAATTACACACTTCAGAACTTTGCCAAAGACTTCAGTACAAAATGGGTCATTTTTATCATTAGACGTAGATTTGGTTAAACTGAAACGAAGTTCGCCTCTCGATGGTTGTGACCTCTCTGAATCATGTTTTGGTATAAGTTCTAGTTTATATAAGATACATAAGTGATGAATATAGATTTATCATCAAATCACAGATGTTAATAATATTTTTTAATACGTAAGACCTGAAACAAATTACAGAATCTAGGTTTCTGGAAATTAACTTTCTTCGTATAAAAATATAAAATTAATATTACCTCAATCATTCAAATTTATTTCAAAATTATGAAGAAAGCGTGATTAAATTCGTTGAACATTATTTTATATAATTATGTAAAATTAGCAAAATGAGCACATGGTCATCTTACAAGATATTAGAAACAATGTTTCAGCTTGATTGTCGTTCTTTCAATGTCTATTTGTTTCATATGTCACAATGTTTTGGTTAAATTCTTTAATAAAATCATCTTCAAAAACGTACGTAAGCATTTTTTGCGAATATCATGAAGTTTGGGTTCATTGTTTGGGGATAAATTTCTTTGTTATAAGTTCCCTGTAGAAAATATGTAAAATGTGGATAAATTGATTCACTGATGAATGTTGCAGAAAGTGTTAGTTACGATAAGGCTGCTTGTTCTTTGGAATTAATTCACTAGACGTTTCGTCTGAAATGATTTGTTTCTAAGCACGTGGTCACCTATTGTTGAAGTTACAAACATCGTTAGTTTCAAATAAGAAGACAGTTACAACTTTAGTGGTAGTAGCAGTCATTGCTAGAAATTTCGTGATGTAAAAAAACAACACAGGGCTATGACTTAAGTTATTCTCCCTCTTAAGCATATTATACTCGTATCTCACTGCTCACGACCACAGTAAACACACAAACACAAACACTTCACATTTATTTGGCTACCAAGCGATTCCCCTTTCCTTCGCAAATCGTTACCACACTTATCTCAAAACTCATGTCGTGTGATTTCATCCTTCATGTGTTATGGTTTAAATAAAAAAGTCAATCAATATAATGTTTAAACTAATAATTAGCTTTCTCCGGCGGTAGCCACTTTCACAGGTCAGGTAATGACTAAGTACCATGAAGGTACCTATTGGTCCCTGTATCTATGGATGGATAAACCATTAAAAGCGTTCGAAATATCACTGATTTTACGAGCGATGTAAATACATCAGTAATTACCGTGAGAGAGGAGGAGGTTGCGGCGACATGGATGCGACCGGAGCTCGAAACAGTGGTCGGCCATCACGTTTCAACTTCTAAACAATATATTCACAGCCCTCCGTCCACAGGACCGATCGTGGTGACGTGGTCAGACCTCATTTTACCTCTAAGTACTGGGGTTCAAATTCTGGTGAATCGATGCGACATTTGTGGTGGATGGTGTGGGCTCCACACATTCGGCATTCGCCGAGCAGCGAGCTACTGGTTGCTCACTCCCGAACAGATTATGTGTTCGGCGAATGTTCGTTGATGTATCCTAAAGACCGCCACGCGGTGGGTAGGGCGAGCACCGAATGTTCGTCAATCGGCAAATAGCAAGCAACTTATCCACTCGGAATTCGGCCAGCGGTTGCTCGCTATTCGGCGAATAACGAATGTGTGGAGCCACCTTTACGTTTTCTCGGGGTTCTCCCGTTTCCCCACAAATCATTTCACTAACATCATTCACACTGCAACATTATAGACACCAATCCATTAAAATTATTCGTTCGCTTGTAGTACGGCTATAAAATATCGTAACAAAGTCAGTGGATCTTCTCTAAGCAGGAAAAATTATCTAGGCAGTCTCAGTGGAATGTCGTGGAATATCGTCCAGGTTCGATTTTCAGTAGGCTGACCGGCACGAGTCTCGTAGGTACAAAGTAGTAAGCTCACTAACTCCTCTCGCGTGCCATACAATTGCAGCCGTCGAAGTTCTCTCGGTTCCCCGGTGCCGCTCGCCGTTTGGCTGCTCCGTCCACTGCTGCTCGTGCTCTTGACAAGGCAACGCCCAACCCCGCGGCGTTCGGTTGGACTGATTATTTCATGTTTTCGGGTGCATCCACTGCTAAGCTCGTTAGTCCCGTAAGTGTAGAGCATGTTTACCCCCTCGGGAGGCAGCGGCCATCTTCCTCCGCTGGGTGGTGAGATTCTCCGCCGACCTAAACGGGGTTTTCGCTGGGTTTTCCCTAACCAGTCATCTCACCCCAGCGGAGCACCGCTCCATCCAGCACAAACTCTGAGTTTTCGACTGGTCTCTAAGCATTTTTAGTAGTGTAGTACATGAAAGTGTAAGGGTGAGGCTGGATTTAAGGAAGAGAAAGGAAAATATCTCTCGCGGGCCCGTTTGCTAGGGTACTGCTCCGGCATTCTTCTGATGCTGACTGCAGAAACCACGATAAACTACCGATCAGAGTAGCCGGCCACTAGAAGTTTCATCCAGACAGCGCCTGAATTCGACTTAGCTATCTTGCTTGTGTCAAAAAAGCATGCCACTGTACATACGACCATCCAGTTAGAGGTCCTGCAGTGACAATACATTATACCTAGGCTCGTAAGAAGCCCGATGATGACGCAAAAGATTCAACGCAGCAGATCCCATGCGAAAACTCTCATCCAACTTCGGCCGCCCACATACGCACGTAATCCACCATCAGCGGTTGCCCAGGACACCCATCCACCCACCCACCTACCAGTGTCTGCGTCCACTCGACTGGGCGGTGCGTCCTCGCATTAACAGTCGCGTGCCGGGCGACGCGGCAGCTGGCGCGGACGCCCCCACCCCCCGCCGGGCGTCGCGGCGCCAAGAGAACTTCCTCCCGCTCATAATTACACGTCACGCGCCGGCCACCGGCCTCCAGCGACCAACTTCTTTGCGCAGCCCCCCCCCCTATCCCCACCCCC
>BOPP01000025.1:9527998-9566095 GCA_017312745.1 Gryllus bimaculatus
TTTGCACCAGAGAGAATCTGCGAGAGTGACTATTTCGTGTCGCCGGCCGCATGAACTACTTTGGTCATTAGTCTCCTGATTGCAAGGCATGTAATACCAGAGGTTGGTGGTCTTCCTGTCTCGCTGAAACGAGAGATCCGACCTATAGGTCAGCTTGCAGGGTTTTCCTTTCGCAATATCTTCTCAGTTCCTGCTGATTGGTTGACTGATTGATGTTTACGGGTACGTGAATTGCTATGGACATTACCTCCGGTAGTTTTGTGAATATTTTATTCCGGCCGTTATCTCGTCCACCTGAATGGTGATTTGATATAAAGTTGGAATTATATGGTAATTAGACCCTTTAGTATAGGAAACATGTTATCTCTGAAAGTGGTGGTGGTCTTCGCTTATCAGATTGTGAGATCTAGCGCCATCTTACAGGTCGACATGCGGACGTTTTCCCCCCTCTAGGAATTCCGACATTTTTTAAAGAATGATGTATTATCGAAAATTGTGAAAATGCGAAAAGTTGACATTCCAAAACCAAGTTATTGAAGATAGATGTTTTTGACTTAAACAAAACTTGTATTAGAAATAAGATCTTTAAAGAAAGGTCAGGATCAACTATTTGAAGAACATCAAGTTTATGCGTTAAGTTAATGCCACGTATAAAAAACATTTTCTCAAAAACCGTTCCAATTCTTTTATTTATTTTTCCCACGGTTAGAACAACGGATGCACTAGAACAATTTGCTGTTTCTTAAGAGAAAAATGAAATACTTTTAACTAAGCATAGTGAAACTAGTGGTGCTGCAACAACACATGCTTTCATACGTTATTTCGAGAGTTCAACGAAAATAAAATTATTTCTCCTTGTTCTCGCGTCATTAATTTAAGTATCCCGTCTTTTATTCGTTGAAGAAATTTGGAGCGTTTTTGAGAAAAATGTTACAATTTTCTTTTAGTTGCCTACTTATAATAATCGAACATTATTTCAGTTTTATCTTAAAGGACAGATTTTATTAAGGAAAAAGTATGTCTGTAATATTATAATTGTAGATATACGCCCCAAAACATCGCATTTTCAAAACATCTGGGATTTCGACGAACATGAGACTTACGCTATTCTCTAAAGTGTCCTTTACGCTCTATAGAGACAAAGTTTGATCAGACAATTTGGTGCCATTTTAAAAAAAAAAATTCTAAATATTGTAAGGCAACACGTGAAGTACCCCCAAAATTAAAATATCTATTTGAAAACCCAAAAGCACGGACTTTATTCACATCCATCGAGGAATATCAATTTCGAAGATAATCGGCTGAATAGTTTAGACGCTAGCGTTCTTGTTGTTGTTGTTGTTGTTGTTGATAGACGGGCGGACGGAAATACTTTCAGTTCCAGGGAACCCCAATACGACAATCAATCGCCTTTTTGGCATCAATAACCCACAATATGTGAATTCTGGCGCACCACGTGATAGAGGATTTTTTCTATTTTTAACGACAGGATAAACACTTTTCTTACCAATACCAGTCAATAAGAGTTTTTCTGCCAAAAAATCGCCGATTACGTAACTTTCTCTTTTTACGATACGAAGTCCCTTCGTTAAGGGGGAGAAAGTGAAAAAATGAAATCATTGGCATTTGAAACAAAGATTAAGACACTTCAGACTTGGAAATCGTCACTCTCAAAGACGTAAGCAAGTCTAAAATCATTGAGATACCGTAGGTTGAAATCACAAAGAGACGCCTCTAAGCACTCCTATGACGAAGTGTCAGTAACAGAAGCTCGGAGTAGGTCACCTGGACAGCAGAGCCAACCTCGGTCGGTGCGGAAACTCAGAGCAAATGGTCTAGGCGCCTCCACTGGCTCGGGTTGCGTGGTCTGTTTATTCAAAAGTAGCTTCACCCCCCCCCTTCCGACTCCTCTGTCCGTCCGTCCGTCTGTCCGTCCGTTCGCCGCCTCCGCCGCCGGCCGGCGCTCTCTGCTGCTGACAGCGCGCGACTCGCTGTTTAATTAGTTTGACTCGGCCGCTCTGCTCCGCGCTGGCACCTCCTTCCCCGCTCCACCCCTGCCTCAAGCACGTGCGAGGGGCATCCGGAACAGAGCTAGGAGGCGGGCCACCCCACGCAGCGTACCCGCTCTGGGCACACGTACTTTTCAGCGGTTTGTCTTTTCGTTCTTCATAGTGTAAATTAAGTCATGCTGTATTCCAAAACGCTAACCTCTCATATTGGGCTTCATCATAATTAGACTAATTTTTATTAATGTTTTTGTATTATCTGCAACATGATACGGTCCCTGTCGAACCCAGTTTTTATGGATGTGTACCTCTGCAAACGCGTTTGATAAATAGAGAATATATCGTATTTTCGCAAACCTAATGCGCCATCGAATCTAATACGTATTCCATATTTGAAATTTATAATCATAAAAAAAAGTTTTCTTGTTAGTTTGGTTTTTTATATCGATTATTAACTACTGGGTCATGTAGCGACCTCATTGATAGTTTACATTGGTTTATATATAGGGGAACACAACTCGTAAGGACAACACGAGCACACACAAACATCTATGCTCGAGGTGGGAGTCGGACCCGTGACTCTTCGAACCGAGGCAGCTACGGTCCTGCAGCCTTAGCGGCCTCGGCTATCCAGGCTGGCGAGAAAAGGATTTGTATCGAATGTAATGACAGAATAAAACGTACGGTATTTTATTTAAATTTAAGTTATACAACAATGGATTTATCGTATACATAAATTATCAGATTATAGAACTGAAAGTTTTTTTAAGTTAGATAAAACATTGTTAAAAAGAAAAGTGAATATGAAATAAAGAATGTATACATCCAAAATGAATTTATTATTACAATATATTACAAGCGTGAATCGCCATACTTTTCTTGGAACAGATTTTTACTTTAATCTATTGCGCACCACGATTTTGAGTATTACATTCTCTCTATTTTGTGATTGAAAATAGTTTTTTTGTGAATCATGAGCGTTTAGTACACGTTTTGTCTCGAGTTCGATTTCCAAATCAGAGGTCTGACCCGAGGGCTTAAAAGACGCTCGAGGGGCAAAAAATTAGGGTACGACCAAATATATGGTTTACTAGTTTAATGATGTTTTAAACGAGAATTACTAACATTTTAAAATTTGTCTTTCATCAAAAGTGAAGAGCATTGCATGGAGTCATGATCATGATGAATAGTATTAGTATTTACATATGCCAAAAACCAGTACTATTTAAATAAAAAGTATGCAAGAGATAGGAAGAGCAATTCAATCAAGAGAGAGGGACCTCATGGAGTGCCGCCGATTTGATTTAAAATAATGTAATGATATAATGTTCTATATTTTAGATATCCTGTTTACAAAATCCATTCGTGAAATACAGATATTTAATAAATCATGGTAATTCTTTATTACTAAAATCTATACTATAACGAAAGAAAGAATCTCTCTACTTTTATTGATATAATTTATTTGCCCTGCTATTTGTTTAATCAATTCAACATTTCATCAATTATCCATGTTTTTAAAATTTCTTGATATAATATCTACGATGACGCTTAAATATGTCCCCTCTTACACTAGGACACCTTCATACAACCTTTTACGTACATAAAAAATCACTATCAAATTATTTATCAAATCAGTGGAGGGTGTTTCCTCCAATATAAACCCAAGCCTCACCATCTGTAAGCTATTAGTATGATAAACGATCGTTATACATCACCCGATTTTAATGATAAAATTACATATCTGACCCATTATTTCTTTCATCTAATTATTCCCCCAAAATTAGATAAACATTTTATATTTGTTTTAATAAGTTTTTTAAGTGGATTGGTGACCGTATATATCTTTAGGATACAATTGCTGAAACCTGCCAACACATTTAAGAAACATGACACTGAAAATAATAACGTCCTCTCAATAGTAAAGTTAAAATACGAATTTAAAAAAATGAAAACAAACAATAAAATATTTAATATATATTAAAGCGTCCAAAAGTAAACTTTCTGGAACACTTTTCCCATCTTCAGAGGGTCTATAACATGAAAAAGGAAATAAAAAAATGAAGTATGTAAGAACAAAAAGAAATATAAGAAAAATGAGATAAAATGACTTCATGAAAATTGCTTAATACCCAATCAACGTAGAACGCACATGAACACAACAGCTAGGCAATGTGCTGGAAATACCTAGGAGAACGCCATCTGGTGAAATGGGAGAAGTGGATGCCCATGAAGGAGGAAGAAGGAGCTGAAAGTGTAGAAGGATATCGTCAAAAAAATTCAAATAGACCTGTCTTTTACTAAAAAAATTTCATTAAGGATAGAAAAATTAAGATTATTGGGAAATTCTAAAATGTCCAAACTGTCCATTTTTGCCTTTGCTGAGTGAAGAATTTTGAGATAATGTTTGGGGTCAAAAGAGTGATAATATTTAATCAAACTATTATCAAAGGGGGATAATCTAAATTTTGTTTCCAACATCTAATGAGTTTTTCCGCAGAAAAAATTCTGTTCGTTCGTCCTACTTAAGTAAAACCAGAGTTATTACATGTGAGAGAATAAAAAGCTCCTTCTGTCAATGAGGGAATAGATTATTTTAAACTGGAAAAAATATTGGAGGGAGTTTGAAGTTTTGTAGGATATGAAAGTTGTGTTTTTGGAAACATTGCCCTATGTTATATTGCATCTATCTTGGAGATGCCGATACATTTCTTAGATTCCAAATGGCAATCTTGAGGAAACACTTCATTCACAATCATTTTTACTACTTTTATATAGTAAGTATAGATATTGAAAAGGATCGTAACCATTATTTAACGCAATGATTCGAATGGTATAAATTTCATTATAAAAATAATTTCTGACCTAGGAATCTGGAATAGTGTGTTGATCCAAGAACGAAAGCGTATTTATGATGGTGAATGTGATTGAAATTGGCATGGATCATATCTGTATGAGGTTTCCTGACAATTTTAAGTGTATGTATTTTTTAATAAAAAGAGTTAAATCAAGGAAATTTAAGTAGTGGTTATGTTCAACTGCCACTGAGAATTTTATGTGCGGGTGAAAATAATTTAGAAACTCAAAGAACTGACTCAATTGTGTTTTTGACCAAAGTCATGTCATTGACATACTTATAATAATAATAATAATAATAATAATAATAATAATATTTTAAATAGAGAGTTGAAGCAGCTAAATAGTTGTTCAGGCTGTATTGTTCGTGCACCATTTTGAGAAAACAAACATATTTAACAGCTACATATATCTTCCAAAAGTTGACTTTGGGGTGTTTTAATAAATATTAAAACATTTATTGTGTGTGGTTTCATTATTTTTAATTCACATTATGGATTATCATAACGTATAGGTACTATTACGTACCTTACAGTTAAAATATTTTTCAGAACCACCAATCATGTTTTATACACAAATAGTAATAATCAATAAATACATTCAAATTTGGACAATATTCTACAGCATGTTTATTTTGTTGAATATTGTTTGTTAATTTTTAAAGGCAAAATTTCTTTTAAGAGTTCTTTATAAGTCTTACTAAATTGGTGTCACTGGCCTAACAAAATTAATAACATAACAACGGACATACAATACCAAATTAATAAAATTATATTTGCATGGACTCTTCACAGTGCTGTCTTCGAATCTTCCTTCACTTTAAGAAGCATAAGTTCCATGGCAGCACAAGCATCTTCGGTGCTGTCATGTCCACCTACATTCTCTTGAATAATTTTCTGCAGAAACTCTCTACACAAAGACTTCAATCCCCGCTTCTTTGGAAGACCCATTTTATGAGGATAAACTACACTTGTGTCTATCACCGTATTGTGAATCAACTTTAAAGCCTTAAAGTCACTCTCCAAACTGTGACCGATAAGAATAGTTTTATCGTGAATAAAGCTAAGTAACACAGACTGAACTTCAAAAATATTTGTTGACACATATTTAAGGTCATTTTCTTTGACTCCACTAAACCTGGTGTTATAGTCCAGGATGGTACGTTCAGGTTTCACAAGGCTTTCAAAAACAATATTGAAGTTTGTGTCAATGACTGAAACGCGAGTTAGTTCCAGCCCCTCAGTAGTGTAACACATTTCACAATCTAGTGCGTAGACGCTATAGTCATCTTCTGGAAGAGTGTCTTTTGGTAATGTTTTCACAAACCCTTCAAGATGATTAGGGTCAAAGTTCTCAGATACATGACAGTTTCCAACAGAACAGCCAATGGCGTCCCTGTGACTTTGACAGCAGTTGTACAAAGATTCCCAACCACCTCGTATTTTTCTCTGGAAAGGTCGACCCCAATGGTACACACACAGGCCTTGTTCTATCGCAAGACCTTCATCATCCACGTAGTATTTCTTGGAGCACCGAACACACAAGCGCTCAGAAGGTTTTTGTGGAAGAAATGTCTTCTTAAAGAAATTATGAATCACTGCCACACCTTCCTCTTCACCATGGCTCCTAGGAAATCCATTTTGCTTCAGTTGTTCTTCAGTCATGATAAACTGTGATAATGATTCGTATAGTGTCTTACTGACTACACTCGCTGATGGTTTTCTTATTTCAATGCTCCTCGATCCCTTTGTGTCAACTGTCCCTCTTAGCAAAGAAGCATGACCTGTTGCATTTTCATTTTTTCTGCATATTTTCGCAGACATCAGTTTTCTGTTAATTTGTGACGCTTTTCTGAGTCTGTTAATGGTATTTGATACATGACTGGCATAAATATCGCGCGTTGTACTTCGGAAGTAAATAGATTTTTCTTCGTCTTCGGCTCTTTCACACGCCTCTTGCTCTGTTGAAGTGAGTTTAAGATACTCGTCCATCAGGATATTGAGATACTTCTGCCTAATGTTGGAAGGTATCTTACCACCCACCCCTTGCACAACAGGACGAGCCAACACTGTATTTAATGGAACATGAGCAATAAGTTGTACACCTTTTGGCAATGTTTGTACATTTGTGGAATCACGTGGGATTTTAGATGATTCTGAGGTCGAGTTCAATTTCTGCAGCAATTTCCGTTTCGCATCTAACAGTCTTGACACATTCGGTACATGTGCAATACGTCTCTTTCCCGCAGAAGAAAGAGTGGTGTTCTTAGATTGAGAGTCAGAAGATATCACATCTTCCTGGTTCATGGATGAAGGGCAGTCGAGAATGGACTGTGAGTGAGTGAATGCATCTGCTTGTGCCCAAGTCTGGCCTTGAACAATAGTCTGAACAGAATTGTGGGTCTCCCTAACTTTCTGGTAGCGCTCTGATAGCGTTTGAGATGGATGAGGCACATTGTGGCGTCTTGTAGGTGGTAACAGAAGCTTCCTATCCTGGGCACCATCGTGAGCTATTCGGCGTCTCCCAAACACATACGTTTCATCTTCGGCCTGCTGTGAATTATGCTCTGGTTTATTTTCAGCAAGATTTGACTGAGATTCTTCAAACGTGTAGCTTTGTTTGGTACATTCATTTTCATCTGAGCAGGCCCATTTGTCAGTGGATGCAGAGTCATATGGAATATATGTGTCGGTCGCCCCATTGTACATCAATGAAGTACCATCTGGTTCATCAGTATTTTTATTTTCCTGTCTCCTTTCGGATTCTGATATGACCTCAAGATCAGACATCATTTTCTTACTATCTACAGGACAAAGTGAAGTAGATTTACGTTTAGTATTATGATTATCAGATTTGGAATTTTCTTCAATTCTTAAAGACTTTTCTCCTACAATTTTATGAGAACTGTTAGTTTTGTGAGCATCACTTTTGTAGCTGTAACGATCCTTACTATGATTTTTGTGACCACATAACTTCTTTGAACTATCAAAATTGACACATGAGTTATTTTTCACTGTGTCTCCGTTTTCACAATTTGTACGTTTTCTCTGTGCTTTTATTGTGTCTTCACTCTTTCGTCTACTTTCTTTACGCTTATCTTTTCTTCTATTATCTTTATATTGACCATCTTTTCTAGCATTAGATTCTTTGACACATTTTCTGATAACTGAACTGGCATGTTGAAGTTTGTAATCGCTAGTTCTTTTTTTGTTGCAATACCGTTCATCACTTTCCTTTTTGCTATCCCCTTTCCTTTTAATTTTATTTTCCTTCTTATCTTTACTGTCCTTTCCGCCATTGCCCAGTTCCTTTTTATTATATTCCATTGGTTCTTTAATAACATTCATTTCACTTACAACAGTGAGTGAAAAGTTTTTATAACATTCTGAATGCTTAATCTGCTCATCATTACTGATTTCTTTCCTTTCTTCTACCGTTATGAGGTTACTGCAATTTAATTTATCATCGGCGTCATTTAGAATGCCTGCGCTAAAATTCAAGTTTATTTTGGATAAATCTCCACACTTTGATACATCATTTGTCATATGTTCTTGGATATTTTTCTTGCAATAGAAAGACTCATATTCTTGTTCTATGCAATTTAATGGACTTGATCGGTAAGAAGAAATATCCCCAGCAGAACTGGGATTGCAAAGGAATTCATAAATTGGTTTCACTGTTTCTTCTGAATCATTATATTCTGCAGGAGAGGGAACGTATATAATAGGTGCAGATGGAGTATTGGAATTTTGTGTAAAACATCCTTCACTGGGAATGTCTTCAATTTCTCCTTTCACACTCTGAGCTGTTGCTGGATGTGTATTCAAAATGCCATCTCGATTAACACCCAAGACATTTCTTTGTTCAAAAACATTTTCAAATAATGACGAAAACTTAATAGACGTTTCACAATTAATTTTGCAGTCTTTCTTCAATTTTGTTTGTAAAAAAGATTCAATACTATCAGACTTCCTCTTTAATCTAGTGGTACTTTTGAATAGACTCGACGGATATACTACAGGTATATGGCGATTTTTCAGAACAGAGATGGGAGTTGGTTTATATTCGGGGACATTTTGAGACTTCCGAGAAATGAAGGCTGAAGGAGGAACTTCTTCCTCTTTCTTTGCACAATTTTCTGAATCACTTTCTACATCGCTTGATCGACTTTGACACACCATAGTTCCTTGCAAATCAGTTTCCACTATATTTTTTCTGTCTGCTTCAGAAGTTAAATGTCGATCAATGTTATCATTTTCCTCACCAGAGAGTGTTGAAATAACAGAAACGTCTTCCTCGAGTAGTGAACGGTGTTCGGAGAATCCTTTTCTTAGGTGCCGAAAATGGCAAAAAGGTCGTACACAAAGACCCTCGTCGAAAAACGGGCAGGAAATGTCCTTGAAGCTTCCAATACTTGGCAACATTATGTCTGAAACAAATTTTTTCATTAGGCCTCTGTGGTCTCCTTTGAACACAAATTGCTTACTGATCGAATAAAAGAAGTTGGTGATTGACATTGTGATTGAACGTTGTCAAGTTGCAAACTACTTGCTACTAAGGGTCCCTAAGAAAATAATACCGTCATTTAAAATAATCCACTTATAAAAGTAACTAAGTCGAACATGCAAAGTTTATAAATTGAAGCATACAAGCTTGTTATAGAATATCTACTCCACTAGGTGTAATAATTATTACTGAAATTTACATGGAAAATACTGTTTCCTAGATTTAATATCACAAACAAAATATTCAGAACTTCCGCAGTTTTCTCGAGTTAGGGTAAAACGTATTTCTACGGTGTTTTCGTAGTTTTTTCAGAACTTTCCTGGTGCGATCTTTGTACTAACGCTTTGAGGGATTTAACGGAAATGATACCTGCCCCATTATATTGAGAGTGTATTCACTATCCAAGGACAAAGTTTAATCAGAACAGTTTCAGCCATTTGTAAGAAAATTCTGAGGATTTCATTGAGACGTCAAGAACTTCCCCAAAAATTAATCGTGAATTGATTTTTAGGTATCAAGGACCTACAAAACATTAGTTCTAAAAACTCAACATGTTACAGGACGTAAATTTACTGTATATAAGAACAATATTTATCAACGTCTGCGTTACCAAGGCCCGGCAATAAGGGTTTTTCTACCCAAAATTTGGCGAACTTTCTACCGAAAAACTGGCAAACGATGACAATACATTCTCTTCTTACGAAGGGCGAGAACGTAAAAAAGAATACATAAACATTAATAAAAGAATGAAAGCAATAAATAGACAAAGATAACATAAAGTAAATAGAACGATCACAGTCGCGAACACTAAAAAATGAACGTATACTCCTAATGGAAAATAACGAACTTCAACACAACTCGTCTCAACAAAAACAGATGCACAGCAGGTGTGTACTCGAGCGCCTGGAAGCAACTGCAAGTTGCTTATTTGTTTCCAGTTTCTCAGAGGCAACTCAGCAGCATGTTTCGGTACGTATGTACTTTCCGATTGGAAGCTTCATGGAAATTTCAGAGGCGCCCTTACGTTAATCACAACTTGTTTTTAATCGTACATAAGATCCAAACTATTCAACAATGAAATAGAACGACAATCCATCTCTCATAATGCAATTAAATCCTCCGCTAGTCAGTAGCACAAGTTCCTTCGACGACTTACAATTACGTATACTTCAGAACTTAACTTAAAATTAAGCAATTCTCAAACCTGCAACGAAAATTTCTGCTACTGAACTCGCCGAAAGTTAGAAAAAACTAAAAAGGACTTTTTTGTCTGCAATAAAAATATCATGCGTTCGAAGAGTTATTTGTATACTGATATAATCAAATTGTTCTGTTTTCATTATTCGTATAGAATATTTTTAAACATCTAAACTTATAAGCCTTAATTTTTTAAAATTTGCACTAGAAAATACTTTTTTCTTAATGTTTATATATATTAAAATAGTGATGGTTTAGATAGCTGTATTGTGTCAAATACTTTATTAAAATATGAGAAAAATTTAATAATTAAAAGTCAATTAATTTTAATTTTTCATTATCTTACGATACAGCGGCCACTTACTCGTTAAAGTACGAAATGTAAAAACTCCCTAACAATGAAAGTAAACCTCTTTTTCAATTAGTTGCTTTTCTATTTGATAAACAATTTGATCAATGTGATATATTACAGTAGTTAATCTTAGATTTGGATGTGTAATTTAGATCACTTGATTTTTGAATAATTGCATAAAATTAAATCAGTTATTAAGCTCATATTTGTTTTTACTCGGTCGATTTATACGAAGAAAATGAATATGTACGCCGATGGACGAGAATGGTGTTCAACTACTGGCATTCTTAGCAAAATTTAAAAGATAGGCCATATTTAAAATAAACAATTAAATATAAGTATACGGCTGTTAAATAGAAATTACAATAAATATATATCAACTTAAAATTAAATAAAAACTGAATATGATGTATGACCTACAGAATTAAAGCAATATTCCAAATTTGACAACTTCAGTATCTTCTCAGGCTGATTGTAGAGCACAGACTAACGGACGTTTTCATTAAAGGCCGTTGCAAGGCTTCCAACTGTTTGTTTTTTAAAATATTTTTATTGTAAGAACTATTTTTGTGTAATCACGAAACACGTGATTTGATGTTTGCAACAGACATTGGGAAAAAATATTGTTTCTAACGTAATAATTATTTTTTCTAGGAAGGGGCAGGGTTGCTTGTTAGAACAGCCACAATTCTGTTGACTCGTGCTTCCGCACACATAGCGCTGTGGGCGTTTGGAAAGTCTTGGTTTTTGAAATTTGAATGAGTCACGTGGTTGGCGATGTTGCCGAATTGTGACTAGCGTGCTGTGTCGTTTCCTCAGTATGAATAATATACCTCCCAAATCCGTTGAATTCAAATTAACAGGAAAAATGCAATTAAATGCCGTACTTAGGGGTGTGAGACTCACACAAACATTTCATAAAAAGTAATTTACTAAATATGTTTAAACATAATTTTTCAGAAACGTGGTTAAGGCCTACCAACAGACTACACTGATGAAGGTGTTTCCAGAAATGTGCGCCGACAAATGCGGAAAGACGTCGATAAGGCTGTCTTCACGCACTAGAAATGTGTCATTCGATGATTCGAAATGATTTTATGTGCCACAAACCGACAGTGGTGAGACCAGTCATGATGATACCAGCTGCGAGTCTCTCAAGTCTTGTTTTATTAATTGGGTAATTTTTACCCGTAAAAACCTTGTTTATTACCATAATCGTAAATCATATATTTGAGTTCGAATCGTCTAAAGAGAAATACATTACTACACTGCATATAAATCATTATTTAATTTAAAAGAAGTAGCTGTATGTGATGTGTAGGGAAGGAGTACAATCTACTTCTATACAAATGTTCTTGAGCTCCCAATTTCTACCATAGCTTTTTCCATGCCATTTCTACCATGTAATTACTATATTTGTTGAATGAAATATGAATAAATGATGAATTATCATATAGTTACTAATAAAAGTCACAACTAAACAATTAATTTAATAATTGGTTAACTAACCAATTAATTAAATAAATGTGAAGTAAGAAAAAATAAAATATTAATTCATTGCTTTCAATTTTCTTGATTTAAATCTTTAATTTTCATATTGCTCACTATGCAGTGTACTGCTTTCTTACAATAAATAATATTTTTCCTTGTTCATTTCGGTTTAAAGCAAAAAACCAATTAAATTCAAAGATCTGGTAGTTTATTACATGTTATACTGGTAAATATTATAACCTCACTCGTTTCTATGCGCTGTTTGGCGTTCTCCTGCGGCAGCTGCCGACTTAAGCGCGAAGGAACTCTTTCGCCTCAATAGAGGCAACTAATTTGACTTATTTGAATTTAAGGGGACGACCAATGGAATCGTCAGGAACAGCTCATATCTTTGATCTATAATTTGACGAGTATTTTTCGTTTCAATGTTGGGAATTTTTGCTTTCATTGGAGAAGTTGTTAGGGTAAATTGGCGATAAAAGCTCGCAACACATCTGGCAACCCTGTTTGAAATGTCGACAATCACCGACAAGAGAATTCTGTGATTGTTGTTTAATAGAAGAAACAAATTTTCGGATCAACCCGAGGTTCGACCACAATCAGTAGTTCCAGAGAGAGAAAAAAACCGATATGAAAATTGTTGGCGAGAATCTGACAGAAAGACCAAACATCGTTGCATTAACTGCCCCAAATTTGTTTGCAACATTCAAACTTTGTGTTGCAATTATTTTGTTTCAGAAATACATGAAAATTCTAATAATTTTTTTGGTATTTGTGTGTTTACCAATATTGGCACATTTTTATGATTATACTTTCTTTACTTTTAGCGAAATGTATAACTTATAATATACTTTTGGTTGAAAACTATTGCATTTAGGGAATTCCATCTTGCCCCCGACAGGCTTGCCGTACGACGGCCGGTCGTCTCCGCTCCTCAGCCGTGGAGCTACAGATTCTGGGGAGCAGTGTTGCCAGATTCCTTTCGTTGAAAAATCAGTAAAATCCCATTCTGAAGAGAAGAACAATCAGTATACTGTGTACCGCGGCTCTCTGTTGTGATTCAGTATACAAAACTAAGTCTTTTGAGATCGCCTTTGCAACAAAAATTGTTATATATTTTATTATTGCATAGATTAGTTAATTGTTTAATAAATTCAAAACTTATTTTTTAGTGTTTTTATTATCGTTATTAGGTAAAATGTTTAATTGAATTTTATTGGTATTCTCTAATAGCACTATAAAATTATTGATTGGAAAGTATAAAATATATTTAATTGATTATATTTTGTATTGTTTTATTTTTCACTGATTTTGAACAATTGATTTAAGTAAGATCAAATACACCACTTTCTTAAACTCAATGTTTTTTAATAAAATAGTTCGTTTGGGTGAGACAAAGGGGAGGGAGAATCAATCCTCGCTGTCCATTCTAGCACTGTGCTCAACTCGATAATATTTAATTTTTCTAATGAAATACTGATAAAATTTTAGACGTTACGTTCAGTTGGAACATTTTAAAAAAATAAATGAACTGAAACAAAGAGAAAAACTTTCGAGTGACAATTAGCTTGAACTAGTTATAAAGTAAGACAGGTTTAAAACTCAAGAGTGGAAAATGTAATCAGAGGCATTATTTATGAAGAAATGCCTTTACAACTTATTTTGTCTCTGTTTGCACAAATGAATGAAAGAAACAAATACATATTCATCCAGCAGTGATGCTCCCAGTTTAAATTTACACGCATATGTATTACATGTATATATTACTAGTTTACATTTGTTTATTATTATACCTTAGTTTTGATACCCTATATGATTTCCAGTAAAAATCAGTATTTTATAGAAATCAGTATTAAATTCAGTAGGTCTTTTCATTTACTTGAAAATTCAGTATTTCTACTGAGAAATCAGTATACCTATCTGGCATCACTGGCCGTTTCCACCCAGTGCCTGTGATAGTACAACAATGCGCGTGCTCCCCGGCCGGAAGTCAGTGAATGAGTGTCTGTGTGGATGTGTGGGGAAAAGTGTAACTGCAACTGTGACTCTTAAGAGACAGGGCAAGTTTGACTGGCAAACTATAAAAATGTCAGTGTTAGTATGCAAGTTTAAATTGCAAATTCTTGTGCGTGTAAATATTGTAAATACGTAGGGTAAAATTATAAATAGTAGATTGTAAGAATAGTATAAGTTTAGGTTTAAGATCTAGGTTAGCGCCCCTCCAATTATCTACAAATAAAATAAATGAAATAGTTTTCAACATATAAAGGTTAATAATATTACATTTTTACACATCCTTTTTTGCACCAATAAAGCATTGACATTTTATGTATTCTCGCCAATAATATGCATAAGTATTAAAGTATCTATATTTAGTAAATCTATATATTATATATCTATAATATGCATATAAAACGTTTTACAAGAGGGAGAAAAGTAAGCACACATTTGATAAGCATATTCTAATTTCAATTTTATTTCTATTATTACTCTTATTATTTATATTTCATTTATAAAAGCATACTAACAATTATTGCGCACAAATGTATTCACGGAGTAAGAGACCAGTGTTTGTATGACGTGTCCGAGGTTTAGTTTCTAATGGATTGCATTGCCGGATTAGCCGGTAAATAAAAAAAAAATTCTCCCGTTTTAATATTTCAAACTGTTTTAAATCCTCATTAACAAACTTTCGTATCAGTTATATTAGTACAATAATACCTCGAATACGTAATATATTTACAAAAGATCTTGATGAATATTTTTAGAATATATTCAATTTTACTTTCTCGCGCTTAAAAAGGAACTTCTGAAGAAGAAAAAGTTATGTAATGCGTGAAAAATTTTTTTTACAAGACAAGGGTAATATCTTTTCTTTAGAAGCAGAGGTGGGGGCATTGTTGCGGAGGCCCCAATCGCATGGAAGCCAAACTGCGCTCTACTATCAATCTTAATTCCAGACATCCTCTCGTTTTCAACTCTTTAAATCGATATTGGCGCGACGAGAGGCGCTTTAGAAAACTTATTTAGAGCTTTAACCCGCCTCGTTGTTGAAGCTGTCTCGCGCGGTTCAGTTGGCATCTCTTACAAATCCAAATTAATATGCCACGTGGCCGGCACAAGTTAGCTCGTTAATGTTACATGTTAAGTAGACTAGTCATATCTAATCGCATATCTTCATTACAATCCATTTTAACAAGTGACCCAATGTTCAAGTTAAAATGTGAAGCCGTTTTATTTTCACCAAGAGAAATGCCGCCCAAAAATTCTATTTAATTAATTACTGGAATATAATTGAAATAAATACTGTTGACATTACTGATTTATACCCACTAAAAGAACGTCCACTGAAATACAGTAATGCCGATTAAGAAATCGATTTGGACACATCATCGAACTTTCAAAACCGCTACGATGTACAAATGAAAATAACGGGTACTCAATAGCATTTACTTTCTCAAATTATTTGTAAGTTTTGCAATTTGCGAATATTCGGAGGTCAAATCGCATCTGCGTCCTTTTTCTAAACGTGCTTCGTTGTATCTCAAAAAATTAGAAGAAAACAGTAGGATCCCTTTTTGGTATAAAACTAGTTTTTAAAATTATCTTTATTTCACGCCTGGTTACACGAAAACGACTCTCATTTTCAAAAAAATTGTACATGAATTTATTTACAAATCAAATTTTGAAGAACATTAAAAAAATCTTAGTATTGAAGTTGTAAGAATACGGCAAGAAGTATTGAAATTTTTATCATTTTCAAAAATTCAGAGAATTTAACGAAAATCAAAAATGCACTATTTTTATAACGGTCCTTTTTTAACCAAGGAAAATATTTTAAGAAAAAATTGAGAATTTGTGATAAAATTTTCAAAATGTTGAGGCTACATACAGCCCTCTCATTACCAATCAATATATCCGTTTCAAGTTCAAGAGGCCATGAGACAGATCTGTCGGTAGATATAATTTTTTGTGAAAATCCTATTTTCTATTTTGCCGTTACGTTCTACACAAAAGGACAGACAGACAAATCACGGACAGACGTCCGCTTTGCACTAGTTACATTTTTTGGTATCAGGAACTCATAAAATGAGGATTCTACTCACACGAAGTAACACAATATGAAGTTATTTCTTACATACAGGAGCAAGAATTATCAAGTTTTTTGTATCAGTGACGTAGAATAGGAGATTTTCCGTCAAAAAAATTCTCTTTTCTGCGTAAGTATTGTAGTATGAGAAAAAATAAAATTTACTTTATATTTTGAATAATTTCTTTGGGTATGGAATTGCGCATAATAACGTTTTTAAACAACATACTTTGATAAAACTATTTAAGTGTAACCCAAACATCAAAGTCTTCCAGCAATAAATTTTGTCAATATATTCCGATGCGCTACGAGATTGTTTATAAAAACACAAGTGCTAGTATTCATAGTACACCCACGCTTGCAAATGCACAGTCTCACTCCTGTTCGCAGAACAAAATTATGAAAGTATTAAAGTACTTGTATTTGAATATTAATAAAGGCCTTGACGTGTAAACCACTAAGAGAAACGTGAAGGAACAAATGCTTAACGTCAAGCAGGCCACCTGAAAAAGCGCGGCGTAGGTTTGATAACGTTACAAGGGCACGAGGCGACGTGTGTTTCGCTTGCATCGAGTTCCCGTATCTCTCCCGGCGCAGAGGGGGTGGAGGGGGCGTGGCCGCCTTTTGAAGGGAGCGGCGCCGGCCGCGTCATTAGCCGAGTGCGCCCGCACCGGCGCGCCGGCGGTCGGCGCCACGCAGTCCGGCGCTGGTTGAAGCGCGCGCAGGGCCGACGCCCCGGCAGGCGCCGCCAGACCGAATGCGAGGGCCCTCGCGGCGCTGGCGCCAACCCTGCGCACAACTACATGCTGCCTGACACATTTTAAAACTTCCCGACGGAATCTTCTCTACTCATCAATAACCGCTTGAAACGGATATTTCATTATTGCCACACGGCATTTATGATTGAGATTCCGGGCGCGTAAAGTGCTAACCTCTTTACTCCCGTAAGTGTAGTCAATTTCACCGTTAGTCCCGTAAGTGCAGTTCGTGTGTTTTCCTCATGAATTGGTGATTCGGCGGTGATCTTCTGCTGAATGGAGAGACGTCGGCTAGGGGCTATTTTCTCCAACCGCTCCAGCCCGGACAATCTCTGAGATCCTGACATATGTGATAATGTAGTGCATGCAAGTGCAAGTAAGGAGTGTGTGTACGACAAGGTAGAGGAAGGAAATATTGCGCGCCGTCCATGGCCCGTTTGTTAGGGTATTGTTCCAGCATTCGCCTGGTGGTGATCGGAGAAACCACTGAAAACTACCGATCAGAGCAGCCGTACGTTCATTATTATCATACGGCATATATGAGTTAAACCAAAAATAATGACGTTTTTTGCCATTGGGAATTTTCTCTTCGATAGCCAGGAGCTTCCAAACATGGCGAATTTAATTTATTTATGTTACGTCTGAAATTTATTATGCGTACTACATAAATGACAATGATCCGAAATATTTTGATCTGCCACCTGTTGAAATGTACATTACATGTCTGCCAGGGAAGAAGGTAAGTTTACAGTCAAAATAACAATATTTTAGTGATGTAGATATGTAGCAGATCAACGACAAAATAAAGTTTATAATAAAAGAAATTGACACAAATAGTCTCCATATATCACTTGAAATATTTTGACATTTGTTTAACAATTTCGATATTACAGAAGAAACTGAAGAAATATTAGAGTAATGGACAATTATATAATATTAGGATGGAATGTACACATTTATATTACTTGCCTGATATCAGTTGTGCGAGAAAGTATGTACTGTTGTAGAACCATTAGTTTCCTTGTAACCTCACGACTGTCACGTGACTTCGTGTTTACAAGCGGGCGGAAAGGCTGTACACGTGTACTCAGTTCGAAGCCCGAAGCAATTACGACGCCCTCGCTCTTCCTGGACCAGTTTGGCTGGCCTGCACTACACTACTAGACGTCTATTGTTTTACGTGATGTCTCAAAGTGACGAACGAAAAAGGGAGAGGGAAGGCAGACTCCAAAAGGGAACCGTAAAAGTGAGAGTAGTAGTTATGTTGCAGCTCTATTGGTATCTTGCGTGACCTTGAGTCACCACGTCAAATATCAAAGTTTATACACATCGGGAGGCCAGTAGGAAACTGAGAGCTTGTTCCATCTGAAGACCTGGATAGGGACCCCCATCCAGGGGGGGTCAAAGGGGACCAAGTCTAGAGGAATCGAATTAGTCATTCATCTCTTTAGGTACCGTAAAAACTCAAAGGGCATTTTAACGGATGCACCTCCCCTAAGACACTTTTGTGAAACTCAATTATTATCTAGAGGATAGATCCGAAAAAATGGTCAATTCCTCACCAAGAAGTGGAGACTCGTGGAATGACACTTTTTTGTCCCGATAGGAGGACTGGAAGCTGTCAGTCCGTGAGTCGCAGGTTACTCGATTTCTTTGAAAAGTAGTAAAATGTGCCGTCGCTGACGTCGTAAACCGTTTTAAAAATAGTTTCATATGCTGAAGATTTCTTTCATACTTCATTTCTTTAATTTCCACCTTCCTTAATAAAATTGCTTTCACTTTCTAGCATTGGACTAATAAATCGTAGTAGCAGATAATGATATACTCCCGTTCAAAAACTCTCCCAACACCAGATGGTAGTATGTGTTACCTCCATACAGGATATGAACGGGTCTAATTGCAATTTCAAAATTATACTCACCGTAAGGATTACTTGTAGGTTTTGATGATGCTAATAGTTAAATTTTAGTAAAGATATTCTTTTTCGCTATTTTGCCAATATGCACAGAAGGGGACATAACACATTTACACTTGTACAAATGCTAAATGCAAAAATGCAGATCATTCTCAATTAGTTCCGAAAATTCTGTCGCAACATCTTTTACAACTACATTTGATTCTTCCCCGGATTTCCTTAATAATTCCATATCTTCCTCCCCACATTTTTTCAAGACATTAAAATTTCACAAACAGTTCTATTTCTACTTCTACAATTACTCTATTAATCGTTTTGTATACGAATCTAGCGTTACATGCGAATCTAACATTAAAATGCGACTGTTTTGTATGTTTATGTGAATGAAGTCTAGTTAAATTTAATAAAAATAAGTTGTGGGTCAAAATCGGTAACGGATTTGAAAATCGGTATTTACACATGTATGCAAGAACGTAAAAAAGATAAGTCGAATGAATAAGTTCATTTGCTCTCTAGCATTACTTACAGTTTTGCTTTCTCCGCATTCACTTGAAATTCTTTAAGTTTTCACAAATATATTTTAAAAAATACAATCGTTTAAATCTAAATTGTAATCAATTTGCAGCGCGATTTACTTGGCAATTGAATTGTTCACTTATAAATGTCAACATCAGTGTCGCGAAAGAAAATTACGGCGTATTGAGCAAAAAAAACTTTTGCGTACTGGGTTTAAAATACGTACATAGGTCGATTAAGAAGGCATTTTTGGTTTAATTCGTGGCTTTATCACTAAGATTGCAGCGCCAAAACACGAAAAAAAAAGTTTTTGGAAATTTCTTTGAATTTTCTGGCCGAATCTGAAAAGAAATTGAGTTTCTCATCAGGTGACCGAGACTCGTCGAATGACACCTCATACGTTTCGATTAATGCACGAGAAGTGGTCTAACAGCGAGTGACGAAACTGCACATTACACAATCGCATATCCACCCATTTGGGAGTTTTACTCAAATGCTGTGCAGGGATGTATTCATTTGTATACAAATTCTATACTTTTGTTTAGGGATAAAGATTTTTGTGCATTGAGAGCGTAGGCTCTCGCGACCGAAGTCAGTATTTTCTTGACTGTCCGGGAGACAACACGATCTGGTCACCATGTTTCGGCCGCCATTCGCGACCTAGGCATTTCACCCTGAGGAAGGTCGCAGTATGGTGACAGAAACGTTGACACGTTTTACAGACAGCTAAGTAAATAAAAACAAAAAACAAAATATTTTGATCAATGATTTAAACGGTGGTATGAATTACGCGATCAGAACAACTACTGGATGCAACCTCCCACAATAATAAAATAAGAATAATGCCATACTTTCTTTGCAAAAATTGCCACTGAGTTTTATCTTATACTTTCGAACTGACATAATATTGAAGAAGTTGGATGCTGATATCGGTCTTGGATCTCCATTAAAACGGTAGTTTCATAAACGTATGCCGATTAAAATTTTTTAGTCCCTTTTTTGGTTCCCCTTCTTGTCCAAATTTCATATTTTCTAAAACGCGACGTCAGTCTAGATTCTATGTTTTGAGTCTCCACTGAGGTCTCTATTGAGTCCAATAAAAGCGTAAAAATACATTTTTCAAATTAGACAAATTGGCAATCAAAAATGATAATTTATTTGGCATATGTTTAATTTTTTAAGTCAATTTTAGACTACATTTGAATAATCTATAACTACAACCGTTCGGCATAAATTTGGTTTGAAAGTGCAATAAATTGTAAAATAATGACACTAATTAAGTTTAATACTTCATTAAGGGTCCGAATGGAAGCTAATCAGAACATGTATTATCAATTGTCAATTTAGAATAATTAAAGAACCTTTTATAAAACTGGGTCAATAATGCACACTCGCACAGTTGTATCAATATTTTCTAGTTTGTTATTGCTCTTCAATTGCGACACTTAAAGGTAATTAATAAATAATGTATTGCATTATCTGATCGTTGTAAAATTGTCATGACAGGAAATCGAAATTAATATTTTGACGAGGCAGTAAGTCGAAATAGTACCGTGACGCACATTACCAGCCATTTTGTTTCTTTTGTTTTACAGAAGTTATATTTTCATAGATGTAGATAAGATAAACTTAGATACGTAAAGATAGATGTAGATAAGATAGAATAATAATTCATCTAATTTTTATGTGCTTTTTATATTTTTATTTAAAATAGCTATTATAATATAACTCTCTTGAAAATTGTTTCAACAAGACATTATTAGATAGATTTTTCAATTCACTTTAACCCATTTAATCTCAACAAATGAGATGATTAGAATGTATTAAAATACTCCAAAGAATATAGAAATAAAATACCATATTCACTGGTAACAATTCACGGCACGTACATGTTTCCTGTAAATAGTAAAATAGCAACACAAGAATAAACACATTTTAGGGTATAAAAATGACGATCGAACCACTCATTCAATATTAATGTGAAAATCCTTTCGTAGCAGAGAGTGCAAGTGGGGCTTTTAATGGGATGCAAAGCCAACTCTCATCCCCCCCCCCTTCCCGCGTTGCCGGCGTACAACAAATGCTTCGTCGAGCTCATCCGTCTAAACCACAAATAAATTCACAAATGCTTTGTATCAGACTGCGTGAAATATTAATTGGTATATAAATTAAAAATCCATCAAATGCAATCAGGTCTTGTCACTAATAATATATCAAACGGAATGCGGTTGGTGCGATGCAGGCTGCGTTTATCTCCGTGTCGTCCCCGCCAATGCTGCATCGACAGGGATGGTGATCCTGCGGATGAGTCAGCTGAAGGACCAAGCTGATGGTGATGACACACCTTCAGGGTCGGGAAATTAGAAGGATTAACAGATTAAAGCTTAACAGATGACTACAATAATAATTATCGCAACTGACGGTATTTATAACGTATCAGGTATTGTGCAATACAATTGTCTGGGTAGAATTTTTGTGATAGCAGTAGTATAGGTCGTACGAGACTTAATGAAAGTGTTCTTATCGAATTATTCTCAGAAAAAGACAACAGTGGTTATGTTGGTGAACATATAATTGTAAATAATGAGTATCTGCAAACACTGTAGTTACACTGCTCAGGCCATTATGTTACTCATGCAAACTCCCCTTCCACGTTTGGGCTGGAAGCAGTGGTGGCCGGTAGATTGCAAATTATCAGTGAGGGCATGATTTTGAAGAATTGCACACATTTGTGTCATCAGAATACTTCTTGAACGATGGCACACTTTGGAATTTTTATCTTTCTTTGAGACAACTTTCACATTGATAACAGAAGATGCAATTGCGTTCGCGAAACTTAAGAAACATATTAGCCTCAAATAAAACACCAATTTATGAACTTAATTGAACGAGTCTATCATTCTTAGCTTATCCAATACGTGTGGACTCGGCCGAATGAAAGCGTAATAGCAACATGACGCTCATTCTCATCTCTCAGAAACCTCACTCTTCAACATGCAACCACAGTCTAAAACGTACCAGCTTCGAGCGGTCCATTCTAAAAACATTGCTCTAGAATGGAGCATGGAATTAAACTCATCGTGAATGTGTGTCCTGGTGGTGTGGACAAATGAAATGAGTTGATCTAGTGTGCGATTAATTCTGAACCTTTTCCCGAAATTGATTTTTCTGTGGAGGCCTTGGCACCTCAGAGCGCCTGGAGTGCATCTGCGTTGATTGATTAGTGAGTCAGCATAATCTCATAAAATCATGAGTTCCGTAAGTGTAGTTCATGTTTTTATCGGAAGATGGCTGTGATATTTCCCCGCTGGATCTGTCGCTGACTTAGGCGTCGGCCTGCGGGGTTTTCCCCAAACAGGTATTTTCCAACAGCGCGGCACCACCCCAGCCGGGACAAGCTCTAAGCTGCAGGCTGGTCTACCGGAATGTGAGGTAGTGTAGAGCATGTAAGTGTAAAGGGTGAGGATAGGACAAGAAGAGGAAGGAAAGATCGCGCGATGTTCATGATTCGTTTGTTAGTGTACTGCTCCGGCATTCGCCCGGTGTTGATAGGAAATTAGACGGAAAACTACCCATCCCTTGCAGGCTGCTAGAATTTCCCTCCACACAGAGGTAGAATTCTGTCTAGTAATGAAAATCTGTGGCACCGCCGGGAGTAAAATCCTGCGACCTTCCGGTCAGATGCACTGCAGTAATATCAATTGGTACTCCGAGCCACCCACACCTGTCGGCGGGGCTTAGTGGCGTGGGCGGGTCCGCGCTGTGTTCTGGTTCCCAGTCGCTGTTTCTCTAACACGATTACACTTCATTAGCTTCAGTACCGGCTTCTGTTATACAGCGCGGTGGGCAGTGATACAGCCCTTAGATTCCACCATTTTATTCCCAATTGTCAGGTGAGTTCGCACTGCGCGGTACTGGGCGGGGTTCACAGCTAGGCTGGCGCAACCTAGAGAAGGGTTAGTAAGTTAACCCAGTTGGGAGTAAACGACGGAATGCTAGAGCTAGAACAGAAAATCATGTGACTTTAGTAGTAGTGCCCTGTATTGTGTATTGGAAAGTAACGAGATGTACTACGAGTGGAAACTTAGATTCCGTGCTGCGGAAATGGTACTGTCTCACTCTCAATCACTCTTGCTCTCTTTAAGGATGAACTGTAACGCTTAAAAAGAGGGCGCAAGATTTTATTCGAAGGGCAATATCTACAGTGGACTCTGGATATACTTATCTCTGATACAATCTATTTTCGGCTATAGGGAACACCTATCATAGAATATTGTTAAGAAATATCGAATGTATCAAATTTAATATTTTCGTATATTCACCTGAACATATTATATATAAAGGAATATTACATTGTATATATTCAATATTTGTTACCAACCTCGTATTATAGATGTGATCTTTTCAAATGAAAAAAACAACAACAAAAACAGTCAAGACGTTGCAACTTGGGGCACATCGAAGAAGAACACACATTCAATTTTCATTAAGATACCTTACCTTGATGAGCGAACAGAACTTCAGACGGAAAGCAGTTGGCACTTTCTAATAGTTTCAGAGCCACATCTGTAACAAGAAAGAAATATAAATAATCATGTATGCAACAATATACAGAGTACAACTGAACTATAGAAGAAAATATGTGTGGTAAAAAATACTGAAAAGAAATCGCTAGTAAATCAATGACAGATGTAAACACCTTCCTATGGAAAGTGAAAATATCTAGGCCACCAATACAACAGCGCAGTATTATGTTTCAATGAAAATAATAACAATCGACTCTAGATATACTGAAACCATAAGGTCCCTGTTTCCGGCCAACTTAGAGATTCGGAAACAACCGAAATACGACGTAGTATGAAATAAATGAACATTTTTTTCCAACGTTTAAAATCCTACAAATGAAATAGATAAATATCAACTCACCGTTCTTTCCAAGATAGCGAATTTGTTTACTACAGGAAAAGGTAGTCAAGCGTTCGAAAATTACAGTTAATAAGACACCTAAATCCATCTGTTTGCAGAAAGGAATCCTTTCTCCAAGAGATGTCGATGTCTTAATTAAGGTCTACGTTTCCCACAGAGCATAAAGAACCAGTCAGTGCCCCTAGCAGGAAACCAAGACACTCGTTAGGCTTCGACCAGAGAGCGCTATTTCGACTAAATTACACGTTTCGTGCTTTGATTTACAGCGAATCAGACAGTATGCCTTGAACCACTCAAAGAACTGAATTTATTAACGAATCTACGAGGTGCGAATTATCCAAGCAAGGATATTAAAATTTCCATTGCGAATCTTGTTTAATACCGCAGACGCAAAATTAACTGAAGCGAGTTTCTACTTTCAACCAAACCAAACCACCCACTCTAAACACGGCATTCATATTCCGGAATCGTTTTGGCAACACTGTACTTTTATCACCCTTTTTAAAAAAATATCGTCTGGGCGCGACATGCTTTTTGAAAGTGCTGGCTTCCGTTTTTGGAAGTCACTTTGCGACCTGATTCGCACAAACGGGTTTGAGCGGCTGCTTAAAAAAAAGGAACTGCATGTGGGGCACAGTGTGCACGATTTTCAAATTAGTACCGCTCATGTCGTTTTGGGTGGCTGAAACAAGTCCAGAGCTTGCATTGAGTGTAGAGTGTTCTTTTTCATGAGCGCTGAGCTGCAGATGGTCATGCGTTGTGTCGACTTCACACCTGGACTCATGATTCATTGATTGATTGATTAATATTTTCAGCGGCGTCAATTGCTATGGTCATTTGTCATATAAGTGTAGTGAAGGTTTTAATCTCGGAAAGGGGAAGGCGATCTTCCCCCTCTGTAGGCCGGCGTCGAATTACACGTCGCCGGGTTGCGGGTTTTTCTCCTGGGACACCGCCCCAGTCGGAAGAAGCTCTCAGCTCCCGACATGTGTAGTGGTTCAGCACATGTAAGTGTGTGTGTGTGTGTGTGTGTATGTAAGGGGTGAGGTCAGAACAAGGATGAAGGAAAGATCGTGCGCTGTCCATTGCCCGTTGGTTAAGGTACTTCTCCGACATTCACCTGATGTTGGTCGGAGAAATTTCAGAAAACTACCGATGAAAGCAGCCGGCCGGCAGAATTCGTTCAGACTATGTTGTCTACATGTGTGGTACTAGTGTAGTGCATGCGAGTGTATGTCAGTAACTGTTGTGGACTGGACAAGGAAGAGGAAGGAAAGATCGCGCCCTGTCCATTGCCCGTTGGGAAGGGTGCTGCTCAGCATTCGTCTATGGTCGATCTGAGAAACTCTTAAAAAAAACTATCGATCAGAGCAACCAGCCACTAGAATTCTCCTTCTGACAGCGGCTGAAGTGGACCCGGCTATCTAGCTAGTGTCGAAAATCCTTTCACCTTTGGGAGTGGAACCATAGGATCTCTCTGTCAGAGGCAATGCACTGACATCAGTTGATGCTCTGATCCTTCGAGCTTGTTCTTGGATTCCTGTAGATTAGTGTGTATGGGTTAAAGAATTTATTTTAACAGACGCACTGCCATCGCTGGTGCCAACGAGGGACCCCAGCGTTATTTTCCCCTCTATCTTTCTTTAGGTAAAAAGTTACTGCGTTACCTTTCTAGGTTTTTATTATTCGAACTCTTAGTGGTAGTTTCGTATTCTAATGTTTATTGAAAGCACTGCCGTGCGTCATCTCTTCGTGGAAACTCCAGTTATTTCTTATAGCCAGGAGAGTCCACAATTACGTTAAAATCTTTGTTTTTTGTTCGATGGACTAAGTTAAAAATATAAAAGAAAGTGTCATCTGTGTCACTTCGGAAAGGACTGCAAGATATAATCAAAATATATTTGTCCTCACGTTCAATAGGTGAAATTATCTTGACCATAAAATAAAGATTATATTTGATGTGTTATAAAATGGTTCCCAAACTTCTTTCGGAGAGAATGTTATAACTTAATAGTTTTAAATAACATAAATTTATTTGAACTGCAAATGGGCATAACCCGGTGGCAGCTGTAATTCAACCAGCTTTAACAACAATTGCATCTATGAAATAAACAGTTTCAAACAAGACAAATTTGCACCGATTTAAAAATCTGCTATAAGTAATTAAAACTAATTTGTAACTAGGTAAAAGTTGAATATGTGATTGTTTTGTTGCAAATTCTTCAACATAATGCTCTAGTCCAGCAGTAAGATTGCCGGGGGTAAATGTTTTCTGACTGTAGCTATTTTTATGCCTGTTCATATAAGCACATGTTGGAGAAGTTGTAAAACAATTTTATAACTTTTATTTTTTCTAAAATATTTCATACAGACCTTTCATTTTTATTATGCAGGCATTTGAAATATATTAAGATCACTAAAGTGAATCTGATGGACTAATTCAGAAGCAAAAGTTTGGTTGTCCTTAGGGTTAAACTTTCAGTACGGTTCAACTCCAAAACTGTCACACATGTTCGTTATTTCAAGATAAATTTCCGTCGAGTCTGGCCTACAGAAACTGCATTCCAATTATTGCATTTCAGAATATGTTCTACTGCACTTTTTGTTCCCCATGAGAAGTCTCATGTACACGGTTAAAACTTCCGAGTTGGAAAGGAAATATGACTATTATGAATATACTACCACTGTGTACAATGTATGAGAAATGTTGTGTAGAATTCTAAATTCCACTTGCATCCAATCGAAAGAAGTCGTTTTTTGGTTTAACGTCCAAGTATGTACAGCATGATATAATTTATAATATCTAGAAAAAATGTATGTAAACAGTTGTTTCCAATATGAAAACTAATATTAGATTCCTTTACAATTTTGATGTAGAGGAGAGGAAAAGCATTGATTTATTCATATTTAATCTTTGAATGTATGTTCTAAATAATAGAAAATAAGAATGGTTTCCCCGAAAAATTAATTGCATTAATAATTCGTTGTAATTATGTAATAATAGTCCGTTTCCATTTTCTTTAAAATTACAGTTAGATCACGCACATAACCGTCACTTTATAAATGTACACCCCACATAACCAATGAAAATATTTTTCTTAAATAAGACCTTCATTTCATACAACCATTTTGTCAAGAGTGGAAATGGGTAGGTTTTGGATGCGAGCCAGTTTGCCTTTACGGGCAAGTTGTCTCATCATATTTGTAACGGAGGTACAGAGCCAGTTACCAAAAGCAAAATCACTCTCACTAAAACAATGTCAGAACAATGTTAGAGACGGCGCTTATTGAGTGATAATTACAAGATAGGGACAGCAACCCCAATAAGAAATTGTGTATGGTGAAACATTGAAACGGGCTGCTATTATTACATTACAACGAATTATTAATGCAATTATCTTTTTTTACTTTTAGGCGGAGGAGAGAAGCTGATGAACCGAGTCTCGCCACATAAATAAAGACATTATTATGAAACGCAATTATTGAGCACGAGTACTTTTTCAGTTAAACACAGTTTATTTCCACATACACAGAACGAGAACGCGACAATTGAATACAATTTCAAGGAGCACCCTCGCACTGACCCACTGCGCTGCGCCGAAAGGAAAGCTTGAGCGGGGGCGGGGGCGGCGGCGGCGTCGCGGTCCACGAGCTGCGGAGAAATCGATGGGGCGTGTTTTCGTAATTAGTTAATCAGTAGCAAACAAGTTCCCTCGATCGAACGTGCGCGCACCGCAATGATAAATGCGTATGTTAAATCACAGCGCCCGGACAATCAGAGGCGATAATGCAATTGGGCGTCAATAAACGGAAGTGGCGCACTGACGTGCGGCGCAGGGGTGGAGGGGAGGGAGGAAGAGGAGGGGGGGAGGGGCGCGACCGCAAGGGGCGCCGCGATGCCCAGCACTGAACGGAGCGTCCACCCATCATTATTAATACAGGCGCATTACGCCAGCGACGGCCGCCGGCAGGAGGCATTACTCACTCGCTGAGGTGAGTCCCCGGGCCCCGCGGTGGCGGCGGCGACGGCCTGCCGGCCATGGGGACGCGCCTCCGGGGCGGGGGCGGGGGTGGAGATGGTATGTCGTATTATGACTTTGCTGCGGAAAGTGGTTTGATGCGCGGGGAGAAAACTCGTGGTGCTACAGAACGGCACAAGATTTCTCGCACTAGATTTCTTTAATCTGCGCTATCTTTTCAGTTTTGCCCCGTCCTCTTCTCAACTGCCACTAATCGGGGCCTTAAACACGGAAGATTTTATGTCGAGTATGTTTGCTGCGGAAAGTGGTTTGGTGCGCGGGGAGAAACTCGTGGTGCACAAGATTTCTCGTAGTAGTTTTCTTCAGCTTATCCGTTTTCGACATCTTATCCGTTTTGCGACATCCTCTGGTCAACTGCCACTAATCGGGGCCTTAAACACGGGGGATGCTATCTCGAGTATGTTTGCTGCGGAAAGTGGTTTGGTTGGTGAGGAGAAAATTAGTGTGGCTACAGAATGACACAGACTTTCTAGTACTAGTTAGTTTTCTTCAATCTGTGCTGTCTTTTCAGTTTTACCTTACCTTCTTCTCAACTGCCACCCATCGTGGTCTTCAACACGAGGTACATGTTATTTCCAATATTTTTGCTGCGGAAAGTGGTTTGGTGCGCGGGTGGTTTTACGGAATGGCACAGACTTTCTCTTACAAATTAGTTTTGTCTCGTCAGTCTGTGCTATCTTGTCAGTTTTCCCATCCTTTGGTCGGCTGACACCTATTGGGGCCTTTGAAACATTTTTTTCATGTTTCCTCAATGTTTCGAATTCCTAACAGAAAAACAGAAATATGACTATATAATAATATTATAGAAGGTTACTATCTGATTTAAACGCAGATTTTCGTGGAAAAATTTCGAGCCTTTTACCCTTTTGCGTTTTCGATAAACTTCATAACAAATTGTTTTAAGCAAGTAGATGCAAGAATATGTATCACATACTCGTGAAATAAATATTGACCATATAAGCGAAATTTTAAAATAAATTAATTTTCCGAAGAAGAAAATAATACATCGAAGTGGCATTTGTGACACGACCAGTAGTTTAATTAGCACTATCCGTAGAAAAAAATGTAAAAAAGTTGAAACCGTTTTGGAGAAACGTGGCGTTTGAGTATTTCTAAACACGCGGAATTTCAAGCTAATTTACAGACAAAACACTTGAGTTTTGGATAAACTCTACAGACACTATTTGAAGCACATGTACTCATAAATAACGGTACGGTATCCTATGAAGCGTTTAGGCGTTATTTGATCACAGACTGACGGTCGTTTAAAAAACTTTTTTTTTTGTTTCAGGAGACCCCAAACCGTGAATTTCCGTTAAAATGTCGAAATTGATTTTCTGCTTCTGGGTAAAACGTCGTAAATATATACATCACCATATATGCAGGAATTGTAATAACGATAAATGTTCATTAATATAACAGATGTTCTTACCTTACGCAAATTTATTTGCAGTGGAATTTTTGTAAAGTTTATGAAAGCTTCTAAAACTACCATTAAGTATTAATGTTCCTTGATAAAAGCGTGAATAATGTTGGTTCTTTTCATTACAATTTTTTACTTCTATAACTTCCACAACCTTTATTTAATTAACATGAAACAATTTAAATTACAACACTCCATTTGTTTTAAAAATAGCCATAATTATATGAGTCAATCACCTCATTTTCCTTTCAGTTTTATACTAATTTAGTTTTATTCATACGAACTACTTAACTTGGGAAAAGTATTTCTGATGAAGAACAATTAAGAAAAATATGGGGACGAATTACCTACTTTTACCACGACGTCGCCTCCTGCTTTTATTATCAGTTTCATGAGTGCGTATACAAACTTTATAATGCTCCTCATTAAATTCATGGATTATGATTTCACAGAGGTCCAGTCTCAGATGAGACGCAAAACACCGAAACATGGCAATCTGCATCGACAAGAGCGTCTTTCATCTTCCACCGTAATACACGCGATAGCAGAGAGTGTGTCGATGACAATACAAATTGCAGTTGATCAGCAGGGTCTGCGAAGGCATCACTACGAAATACCAGAGAAGGGAGTGTCCAGAGTAGGGAATTATCGGGTGGAAGTGAGAGAAGGCTGTGACAAGCAGATGGCGACGCTAAAACAGATGAGAGAGGTGTTAGCAAACAGCTGCACGTGCTCAGTTGGAGCGTTGGATAAATGCGCGTGACGATTATCAAAGCAATCTCCAGTAATCAATGCAGTGCCTACACGCAAGACACTAACTGGAGATACGCAGCGACTTCAAGTAGTGAAGTTATTGTGCGCAGGTATTAATGAAAATTTTCACATACATTTGCATACGACTTTGGTAGAGCACATCTAACTTTCTCTTTCGTAGATACTCCTCAATTTTCTTTAAACCAATCCGTCTTTATGAACATGAATTTCTTCCACTGAGGTAGTATTCGGCACTTAACACTCCCCATGAGCTACCTTCATAATATGATACTTATGTTTAAGTGTATCTATTACTTTCCGATACAACTACCAGAATGTTTGAAACTTAGTTTCGAATTCGCAATTCATTACTAGGATCTACATGAACACAAAGGTTATCAAAATATTTCATACATATACCTGAAAACTTCCAAAGCGCTGTTAAAGACTGCATTACAGTTCAGTTAAAAACTCAATAAGAAAAAAATAAGCCGTTTTTGAGAAAACAATATTGTTTAAAAATCACCTAAAATTCACCCAAAATTACGCAAAATCTTCTCACATTTTGGAAAAGTTGTATAAGACTTCATTTCACGATCTGTCTTTGAAAAACATAATTCATTAAGAAAAATAATCCATTTTCAATATGGTAGAAGACGCTGAAAAATGTTGAATGATTGATTATTGAATCCGAGCGCGTCAACTGCTAAGGTAATTAGTCCCGTAAGTGTTGTGCATGTCCTTATCGCGGAAAGTGGCGGTGATCTTCTCTCGCTGGCTAACACGATCTGGCGCCGACCCACGTCGGCTAGCGGGAATTTTCCTCAACCAGGTATCTCCCACCAGCCTGGACCCACCACATCCGCGACAAGCCCTCAGCTCCCGACCGGTCTCCTAGCATGTGTGGCTGTGTCGTGCATGTTAGTGTGTGTATGTGTGTGTGTGTGTGTGTGTAAGGGGTGAGGATAGGACAAAGAAGAGGAAGTAAAGATCGCTTGTGGTGAGTGGGTCGTGGACCGTTTTTGATAGGGTACTACTCAGGCATTCGCCTGCCCTGTTTATCGAAGAAAGCACGGAAAACTCCGATCAGAACAGTCGACCGCTAGAATTATTCTCCAGACAGCAACTGAATTCTAGGTCGGTATCTATCTAGTGTTAAAAATCCTACCACCGTCAGAACTCAAACCTTAGGCTTCGTATAAAATAGTTTTTGCCGCAACTGCTTAAAAAAGGCAACTTGTATGCAACGCTAGTCGTACGTAAGTTCTTCATTTCTTAATATCTATTCAAAAAAATATTATTGCCAAGACAACTAACCTTAAAAAAAGAGGTATTTTTTGCGGGGTTTTAGAATACTCTTCTCTAATCATGGCTCTATGAAATGCTTTTCTATATTTTCCAGCGTATTAGGCTTCTTTTTCCAAAACAAGTTTTTCCAATGCAACCTTCTGTATTATATTTCTAAGCAGTAGAAAGTTGTTGAAAAATGTTTATATTTCATGTGTGAAGTTTTCGTTTTTTCATGGTGATTGAATCAATTGAGAGTTTTGGTCTCCACCTACGGTCTCTGCCAAAAATCTTAATCTCACTGTGAAAGAAACGGAAGCTTTACACACGTAATATGAAAATAACTATTTTGTATCTAAGGCGTTAAGTAGATGTTTTTGCCCCGAGGGCAACTTCAAACCCCTAGGGCCTCTTGCCCAAGTCGTAAAAGGTAATCAGCTGGAAAAAGCCCTAGGGGAAAAGGTGAAAAATATAAAACTTGGATATTTTCATTTCATTGAAACATTTGTTTCCAGTTTCCTCGTAACCCACTTTCACCACCTTCTGCAACATCTAGTCGCACCTCGCCGACACGTGAGTGGGTGCATCTGCGAGTGACGCTGTTGGCGACTGCGAGGAGCGATGAGTCGATTGGCGGCGTCGCTGCCGTCGCGGCGCGCAACGTATTTCAATATCCGGGACGCCCTACCGCGTATCGAAAAGAGCGCGTTGCTGCCTCGAGCACGCATTGCCGCACAGGAGATGAGAAACCGTCGGATGTTCTTCCCAAGCTCACATTACACGGCCAATTTTGCTACTGTGCTACTGTGGAACCACTCGGGTATTTGTGTCAAAAAAACGTCTGACGCCGCAGATTCTCAAAGTAAACTCAATGGTAGGTGATAAAAGGGTAGTGACGGACGACGAAGTAATCGGGGACATTAAATGCGCGCGGCGATGGTGTAACGGTTAGCGTATCGGACTGGTATACCCAAGTTGACGAGTTCGAACCGTGGATTTTTTAAGGGCGAAAAAAAATCCTTCGTACGCCTTCCTTCGGAGAGGAAGTAAAGCCGACTATCCCATGTTAGTAGATTTACTTGCATGAAAAGATCCTCAAGCCTAAATGACGGCTCTAAAAATTTCGCGTGTTTCTCGCCCAAGAAATACCTCCTTTCTTTCCTAGGTGAAAGTAGCTAAATTTGCGTGGTCAGACAGAAGAGAAGGCCTCATGGCCTGAGTCTCGCCACGTAAAAGTAAGGCATCAATTCAGTTATAATGGACGTTTTAACGCACTTGAATCTTAACTAGTGATACTTCAGAATGGTCCATTCTCGCACTAATTAGCTTTCTAATGTCTTTAGTCTAGAGTAGCTATTGCGTATTGCCCAACCCTCTTCCCAGCTGTTATATATCGGCGCCAAAAATGTTTTTTCATATTTTCTCAATTTTTCGGTCGTTTAATACTAGAATTGAAATATTATGTCTTTAAGAATATTGCAGAAGTGGAAAAAGTAAATCATGTATGAAAATGTTCATCGAAAAATTTGGAGCGGTTCATGACAGAATGTCGTTTGAACGTTTCTGGAAATGCACAATTTTAAGCCCCATTTCACAGACATGTTTTCATTTTTTGAAACACTTCATAAGAAATCATTTGAAGCACTTGTCTTTACAAATGAAATAATGTATAGAAAATGCTTTTAGGTATTAAAAAATACATTTGTGTAATTTTTAAAAAAAATTAAAAATACACCAAAATGGATTTACCTCTTATTTTTCAACGAGTGTTTTCGTGCTATGCTTTTCAAGAAAAAACTTTGAAACTGTTTTTGTCAAAATCATTTTTAAAATTTCTTCTTTTTAACCCAAAATTACTAGCTTTGACGGATTAACACGATTTGATTCGTCTGGTTTTAAATATGAGTAAAAACGGGTTTTACTAATTTAATATTTTTGTTTCATAAAGTTATCTGAATGAAATCTGGTAAAGGATAGGGAAGTGTTGCCATTGAACATCCCTACGTTCAATGTATTTCAAGCCATATCTCCACATATGCCTCTATACTCCAATGTGTGTGATTTTTCGTCATTTACCAATCAATTCCAGACTAATAACTCATAGTAAAATTTGTCGAGAATTAATTCAGCTATAGCTATAGCCACAAGAAGATTTAACATAGATATATCTAGAAAATCTACTTTTGCCATTTTTGAACATCACACCTTTTACACAGCACACACAGATGCTGCAGGCAGAGAATGTGTTACCAGTCAGGCGCTAGGCTACCTGCCTACAGCATTGAAACTACTCTATATACAAATTTCTTAAACCATAATTTACATGTATGTGGTAAGGCAGAATATTAGACCTCAATGTATATTGTTTAGTAGCTATGAAGACATATTTATTCAGTTCGTCCTTTGTTCACCATGCCATAAACCACCTTCGCGCCAGTTATTAGATTACCAAGAAGCCGAATGACCATTTCCACCGCCACCACCACTTGTGTGATCGTCAGGCTAGAGGCACAGCCATGGCTAGGAAAATACTTTAAATTTAGTATTTAAATACTTCACCAAAATACTTCGTAAATAAGTATTTAAATACATACTCAAAATACGTTAGATTTGTAGTGGCGAAATACATACATATTTAAAATACTTCAAATACTCAAAAAACAGTAAATACAATAATCGTGCATTAAAATTATTATTTCAACAATATATTGTAATTGTCAATTACAATAAACTACTAATTGTCAATGGTATCTGATTTATAACCAAAAACTTTCAAATACAAAACATTTTCACTTATAATTTCACAAAAACACTTTCAAATATAAAATGATATCAAAATATGTGCAACTCAAATAAACGAAATTTTCTTTTAAAACGACTAGAAGACAATAAAAATCTAGTTGGTGAATGTATAAAATTCGCAAAAAAAAATATTCAACTGGCATGAATGAAACAAACTAGTGTCATAAGGAATAAGCTCTATTTTTACTGTGGGATAATTGTCCAACATTTTTAATTATTTAGATTTATCATTTAAAATGAGAATTCACGTTTAACAACTGAAAGGAGCTTTTATTTTTGTTTCAATGACGTCCATTCTTTAGCAGAATCAAACAAAAAGAATGTATGTTTGTTATTATCTTCATCTGTGTTTAAAGTATTATAAGTACTTTTTTAAATACTCCAATTTTTTGTATTTAAGTACATCTCTGAAGTACACGACCAAAAAACTTAAAAATACAGTTTTCCAAATACAAAATATATTTAAAACTGGAATTTGAAAAACAAGTATTTAAATACTGTCCAACCCTGGAAAAGCACTGCGACCCCCAATGCCTCTCGCAAGCAGCCCCCCCCCCACCACCAGCGTTTTTGGGGCGTTCGCCCGCTCTCAGTGGGCGGCGACTTTTCGCAGACAGAAGTTCAAATTGTCTCATTTGCCTTGCAACTGTGATGCATTCTATTGCAGGTCTTGGTGGTAGTCATCCTCTGCTGAATGGCGAGATCACGTGCCAACCTACACTGGCAGAGTTTTTCCTCATCCAGGTGTCTCCCACCAGCAGGACAGCGCCACAGCCGAGTCAAGCACTAAACTTCCGACTGGTCTCCCGGAATGTGTGTAGTGTAATGGGTGAGGATAGGCCAAGGAAGAGTGAGGAAAAATTGCGTGTGGTTCGTGGCGACTTGTCAGGGTACTGCTTGGGCAATCGCCTGATGTGTATTGAAGAAACCACGAAACTACCGATCAGAGTAGCTGGCCGCAAGAATTCTCCTCCACACAGCAGCTGAGCGCATCCTAGCCATGTGGCTAGTGCCGAAAATCCCGCCCCCACCCTCAAGACTTGACCCTTTGGACCTCCCGAACGCTGGCACTGCAGTGACATCAGTTGGTGCCTCGAGCCCTGCCGGAGAATAACCGTGCCGTGCACCGCCCCGCAGCAGACACAAAAACTACTTGCTCTAGGTGCCAGCGCTGGCGATTCACTGGCTCGCGGTGAAAATGACTCATCTCTCACATTTACAAGAGGGACGTTAGCCATACGATGTGATTGGCAAGTTGGCACTATGATACTCATAAAAAAGTAAAAAGAAAGAACGAAAACAAACAAACAAATCATTATGAAAGAGAGTGCTGGAACAATTAAGACACGCCGAGTCAGAGGGATCACTGTTTGATGACGTTCCATAACTTTCGAAATATGACAGGAAGGTTGTACTTCCCCACCATGAGTGCAACAATTTTATTATTATTATTACTATTACTATTATTATTACTATTACTATTATTATTACTATTACTATTATTATTATTATTTTATACTTTCCTGTGGGAATAGTTTTCCTATAGGACATATTAATTTTTTTTGTGAGTTATTTCAATATTCTTCCTCTGAATATACTGGCATTTCCTCCTTAATTTTTTTTCAATGGCATTTAGAGCATCAAAGTACATGAATTAGACCACCGTCACCAGTCCATTTCTACTGAAATACTTTATCCTCCTCTGTTATTGTTTGTACGTGTAAGCGTATGGTACTATGAGATACCACCGATAATGCATTATGATGATAGGGCGTGAAAGACGAACACAATACAATCCATGCCCGAGTCAGAACTGAACCCGCGATCTCCGTCGAGATCGCTACGGCATTACTACCTTAACGTCTCGGCCATCCAGACTAGACTTTATATTGAGTAATTCTGCAAATGTTTTGATTAAGTTGATCCAACTAGCTAGCTTCAGTTGTAGATTTTCTGCTTGTGTCGAGTCATTAGAATTATCACAAAGCTACTACCCATAATAAATATATGTTTCGATCAGGAACATAATGCATATTCTATTTAATACTCACTTCAACTATTGACCAATATTTACCACCCTAACATAAACTCAAACATAAAAAAAGGTTCTGTATATTCGAGATGAGTTGCAAAAAAGTTGCATTATTATAATATTATTAATAATTGGATAATTCTAATTTCTTTATTGCAGTATCTTTGAATTTGTCTGAAATACTTCAATAGATGCACAACGTAGTTCTCTATTTCAGGACTGACTTCGTACAAAAGATCATCCACACACAAAAAGCAGAATTGCAGAACACACTATGGTATAAATATAGACATTGTTGGTTTCATTTTTTTTTCTTTTTGAACGAGGCGTAAAACCGTAATAGTTATTCCGTGCGGAATTTGGCAGTTTGCTGTTGCGCGCGTTGCTTCGTGCTTTTGTGGCTCACGCAAGCCCTTTCTGATACTTGGAGCCCCGGAATTCGAATCTCTGTTTGAACAAGCGCCACGACCAGTCACGCAGCGATTTACAGGGCTCCATATAAAAATTTCACGCCGCGCCGCCCGCGCCCAAGCGGCGGTGGCGCGCGCAGTAAAAATCTTGGTAAACAAACGGGACTCGGCCGGCCGCTTCCAGCATTGTTTCCAGCACAGCGCGCGCGGCGCGCTGGTGCGCGGGCGGATTTCGGGGGCGCAGCGCTGCCTGGGACGCACACCTTACCTTAGGCTCAGATGCGTTACAATCCCTTGAAGAATTGCGTACGCTCTACTTAACTCTATCGCCTGCGTTTTTTTGCTTTCAAGGATCTTGAGTGATTCTCGAAATGAATCGTTTATTGGTTCATTTTATGAAACGTTTCATTTGGCGAACGTGTTGTTCACTTTCCAAAGAAGTTTTTAGACAGGTTATTGATCGTAAATAAAATATCTGTTTGATCTTTAACACGCGAGAAAATATATTTTATCAATATGCTTTGAATGCGTGTAAAAAGTACAAAATTATATTCATATTTACATTCTTTCCCAGCTGTCTAGCTCTGTTTTCACGGTACGTCCTACGTCCACGCGCTTCGTTACAAGGCATCAACGTTTTTAAAATTTTATGAAGATAATAATAACGAATAAAAGGGACCGAGTAAAGCTTGGAAATTGAAATTGATTTCAGGATCACTTTAACGCTATAGAATCGC
>BOPP01000025.1:9571836-9588153 GCA_017312745.1 Gryllus bimaculatus
CCCTCCGCCCTCCCTCTCGGGTCACGCAGCCTCCGACCCCCACTCGCGCCTCGGCGGACAGCAGCGTCTGGAGCGAGCAGATGCGGGCGACGATTTAGTTTTCTGATGGTTGTCTCTGGCGCCTGAAATGCGAAAATGTGGATGTAGCGCAGAATTTTCTACGCCATGCATTTTCAGTACAATGATATTTTCCATTTGTTATGATTAAGAGAACGAGACTTCTACCGGTGAAAAAATCCTCAACAAGATTCCTACCTGTAAAGAAATTAATATTGTAATTTAATTAAATTCACATTTATAATTGTATTTGCTAGTATTTTCTTCTAAAAAAATTGCAGGAATGTTCAGAAACTGCATGATGCCTCCTTTTTCTTACCCACCAAAAAGAAAGGCATTATTTATCTGATTTCTCTCTGGTCCCAATCAGCGAGACAAATTCTTAAAAAAACGAGTCATGGTGGTCTTGGGGAAAATAATTTAATAGGAAGGAAAATAAGTTATGAAGATGTGAATAAAGAATTGTGTTAACTGTGCATGTTAAAAATAATTAATTCTCACTTTGATCATCATAACAAATAAAACCATTTACTAAAAATATCCTGCTAATAATTTATCAGCTACACATTTAAGCAGTGAATTTTTGACCATACAGCAACAATTCAACTGATTAATTTCCGTCACCAAAATAGCAAAATCTCGTAAATTCAGTACGAAAACTCCTGCCTATCATTATTGTCAATCTGCATCAAGGGAATTATAAAACATACGATTTAGAACTGTGAAAATTATAATTTAGGGGGCCCATGTGCTCTCAAAAGAACTGGCCATATTTCGCGAGAAAACCTAAGAGATATGTCGGATATGTCACACGAGTGTTGCATTAACTTGCGTCACCTAACGCTGATGACATCAGCTATATCGACGCGTGTCGTTGCCTGCGCACACGAGATGTAGCGGCCGGTACTTTCGAGATTCTACGGCCGGAGCAACACCCCAATAAACGGGCAACTGACCGCACGCAATATTTCCTTCCCTCCCTAGCCCTAAGCTCACCGCTTACTCACTCACACACACATACTTACATGCTCCACACTAGCAACTACTATGTAAGCCCGTAGCTACTACGTATGTCGGGAGCTTAGAACTCGTCACGGCTGAGGCGGTTCCCCGCTGGTTGGAGTCACCTGGTTGTGGAAAATGCCGCTAACCGCCGGGAAGGTCGATGCCATATGTCACCATCCATATCAGAGCCACCGCGTGAGGAAAACCAAGCTCTTCACTTGCGAGTCTAATGACCTTAAAATTTGACGCGCCCAAAAACGCGCAATCAATCAATGGACACGCCCCGCCCTGTCCACGCTGTCCGCTCTCGTCAGCGAGTGCGTTCAGAAAGGATTTGGATCTCACTGGGCTCCTCGCCCTCGTTGGCGAAACAGCGACTTCTCCATTAATATTCATTGCGCTTTTTACAGGCCGCGTCGGGAATGCCAAAGTGACGAGTAGCAAGTGGGCGGCACGCGCCGTCCGCCTTCCCGCGTGTCACGTCGGAGCTCTCAGTTCCCTTTCTTCGCCATTTGACGCGCAGGTGTTGGAAGGCGCACTCGCCTTGTCCAGTTGTGCATGTTCCTTCTCGCCTCGCCGAGTTCGCTACAATCATCGTTTTTATCACCACCGATGCTATGGGTCGCTGTTAACGTATACAGATGGCCAAAATAAATGTCACAAACTTTTAGGGCATGTTTGTGATCGAAGATGATTTTTTAAACTGTTAATAGCGGTGTAAACTTTCGTATTACGTACGTGATGTTTGCTCCTAGGCTGATTGCTTCTCTCATCAACTATTGATATTTGTCGGGTACATAAAATCTCTTTGACTGAGCCTTAACATGAAATCAGTCAAATCAACTGATGTCACTGCAGTGCATGTGACTGGGAGGTTCTGGGTTCGAGTCCCGACGGTCGCAGGATTTTCGACACTAGCTAATCAGCTAGGACGAATTTAGTCGCGGTCCGGAGGAAATTCTTGGCGTCCGGCTGCTCTGATCGGTAATTTTCCGTGGTTTCTCCTATCAGTTCCAAGCGAATAGCAAACCAACCACGGACCGCGCGTGATCTTCCCTTCCCGAGCATTGACATATTGTCAACCCTTATACACACCTGCATTTCCATGCACTACACTCCCACACATTCCGGGAGTCCCGTCGAGAGCTTAGAGCTTGTCCCTGTTGGGACGGTGCCCGGCTGTTGGGAGGTAAGTGGTTGGGGGAAACGCCGTTAGTCGACGGTAGGTCGGCGCCGGATCTCGCCATCCAACGGGAGGGGGGAACACCGCAACTTCTCGAGGAAAACATGCGCTATACTTACGGGGCGAATGACCTTAGCGGTTGACGCGTACGAAATCACTGACGATCAAACAATCTTAACAGGAGAAGGTAGATTTTCCGGGATGGTAGGCCGTGGTCCAGTTGGCATTGTTGGGCCTAACAATGGCCTAACAATGGCCTAACAATGGCCTAACAATGGCTCAACAATGCCAACTGGACCACGGCCTACCAGCCCGGAAAATCTACCTCTATTGACTCCGGTCGTGAAAGCCTACGATACTATATAATCTTAACATGACCCTGTCAAACACACAAAAAAAAACACTAGTGCAGGTTAAATTACCTACCAACCAGGAGCAGGTGATACATGTTTATAATGGTTATGTGATATTTCGCCTGATATATTCATTGGTAAAAATGGATTTTCTTCCACTCTCTATTAGCCCTAGGAATTTGTAATATTTGTTGTCAAAAGCCGTGAATAAGGAACATGTTTTTGAAGCAATATTTCGTTCAATAATTCACCCAGCCTTTATTTTAAGACTACTTCTTCCTATAATCCAAATCATTTAATGTTCTGAAATGAAATTGAAATATATAAATCACTAACAAATGACTTCTATACAAATAACTGGTTTCATTTTTATATTTATGTATTTTTTAAAGAATCTCGATATACTAAACCATGATTTCCTTTAATTGTCAGTTTTAGCTACTTTTTTAGGTAATTTATTTTTCCTATTCATTTTCTTTCCCTATTAACTACGCATCGTTAACTGCATTCACCTTTAGCTATTTATGATTCTATGTTTTTTCATGGTCTTGTCCATAAATTCTGCATAATCCATAAATTTCGGTCTGCAACGGTTTGCATCCATGGAGCTTTTCAAGATCTTTTATTTCCGTCAACTACCTTTCGTTTGGCATATTTGTCTCAATGTCACCCAACAACCGAACCAAAAAATGCAGGAAGTAACCGATTAACAAGCATATAATAGCCGTCATTTCAAGACGAGTTTGGTTTTGTAATGCCTGTAATGCCAGTAAAGGTTCATATCACAGGGTAATGTGGAATAGGTTAAATATTAACTGTCAGTGAGCAACATCAAAACCAGTCTGCATATGTTTAAACCATTTTGAAACATTACTATTAGAAAGCAAGAACTGGATATTTTATTTGAATGAAGAGTGAGTAATACCAAGCAAGATACATAACTAAAATTAATGTATTTTGATTTGAATGATGTCTGTATTGATGCCCACATCAACGACATGATCAAGAAAAGATGTCGCCAAGTACTTAATTCGTCATGTAAGTGAATTAATGAGACAGAGACTTCATTAAATTATATTTTTTGAAGTATTTACTTTAATTACTTATCATTTTGTTATAATACCTTAGCTATTTTAATGAGTCTGCATAACAGGGCCAAGGACGAGCCCAGTTTTCTTTCCAATTCTGGAGAGCACGTCGCTATTAAGAAAGTGCCGCTGGGTATCTGGGTGTTCTTAAAACAGTGGTGGATCTAATGAAAAAAATGTAATGGCCCTCTCACCTCCAACCTAATTTTAGTTACATTACTCTCTTTATTAAAACCAATTACATATTGTTTCCTTCACATAACAAGTGAGTGTTCTCATTAAACCCGAGCAAACGGCATTTCAAGAAGAATTATAAAAAATATTTGAACAAAGTATGGGAAAGGAAACTGAAATGCATTCTGAATGCGCATGTGATGTGAGAAGCATTGACATAATTTCTCATTTCATCACACTAAGTTTTAAGTGGCTGGTTGCCCACGGCCCAGGACTTCTGCTCTAATAGTTCTTCGAGAAGAGCCAGTGACAATATTGGCAATTTTTCTGCAAGTTGGCGTAAAGGAATAGATGTTTTCATGTCGAAGAGATACAGCGAAGAAGGAAATTGTGGCGGTGCACTGATAACAGTATCTGAGAGAACGTGGAGTTCTTGAACATCTTTCGGACGATTTCCTCATATTTGTCGGCTATAAATTAGTACAGACCAGTGCTTGATTTATAATATTTTAGGTCCTGGAAATTATTAAGTTAATTGAAATAGTTATATATCATATGATTTAACAAATATAAACCATACCTAATGACAATTAGTAATAGGGGTATCAATGGGTCTATGTGAATATAGTAATAATTATAACAACAATACTTAAAGCGGAAATAAGTGGTGGTTTAAAATAATTTTCGCAAAAGAGCTCCAACTTGTTGGTTTTTTTTAAAAAATCTTAAAAAAGTGTTGCTAGTCTTTTCCGGAGACCTCTGTACTTTTGGAAATTTAAAAAATGTTAAAATTTAGTAATATTAAAGTTAGATATTTAAACAAGACCTATTCTAAAAAAGCAGATCTTTAAAAATGGTCACGTAAAACACAAGTCATTGCTTAATTTCTGCTTAAAATTAATGGTATTCATAAAAAAATTCAAAAACCACCTCAATTTAAAAAAGTATTTCTACGCATAAAACAGATGCCTAAACGAATGCTGCATGTGTATGTTTTGTTGAATTGTATTTTCTAAAATTGCATGTTGGGATTAATGGGAGAAATAATTAGATTTTTAAGCGTCGGCGTAAGTGCGCACGCCAGAGCGACTGCATGGTGAGGTAAAGCACACAGCGACTTAACTCGATGGAATTGCTATCGAAAACTATTTTAGTGAAAAGTTCTTTTGCAGATGCATGTAGTAGTATAATAATGCGGATCAGATACAATTAATGCTAGAAAGTATATGCTGTTACAATACCACTATTTCCATTCACTCCATGTTCTCCAGAGAGTGGGTTCCCCAATTTTTGTTTGAATTTTATCTAGTTTCCAACCATTAAAATATTTTTTAGAACCTGTTTACTTGTATTTTATTTACACAACTGTAATTTTGTAATGCAGTAGTTCTTTGATTTCGCTAAGTAAGTCTTGGAATTAAAAAAAAATCTCAAACCTTGTCGCATGTAAATAAACTGCCATGTCTTTATTGATTTCAAATGGTATACCACTGTTGTTAATAATCGCGTCGTTAACAAACCTGAGGAATTATGACATAAATATCAACCAAAATAATATGCATAGAATTTCCATGATAAACAAATGACGACCTGCGAGCGACATCCGCCATATTGATGTTGGGAAAATGAACGCTCCACATATCCTAATTCTCCGGTCAAGACAAAGGCGTACTCCATCTTTCAATAACAGTGATGCCATTCTCTTCCATGTTTACGCCCAGTTAGGCGGTAAACGTAATTGGGCGAGAGACAGTAACCAAATTACTTTCGGCAAAGGAGCTGACGCAAAAAGCATCGGCAAATTGAATAGCATCGTCCTCTCCAGAAGGCCGTGGCTATATCTTCACTGTAGGTGGTGCAGAATATGTGCTATTGGCATATTTATTCGGCAAATTAGAAAAGTAATATTTCTGCGGCCTCCAGGCGACATCTAGCTACCCGTTTGCAAATGCCGCTCGCGTGGGAATATCATGAGTTATTTGGATTTCAGCTCTAAATACACGGTCCGAGCTGCGCCCTCGGCTTGTCTGCGGGCATTGATGCATGGCGCGCAGCGGCGAAAGGAAAAGGTTCGGTGGGCTCAGCCCGTCGCCCGTCACCGGCCCTGGCAATGGCGGTTCGCTGGCTTACACGGACTCAGGCTGCATACTCAACAAGAAAACTTCAAATACGGGCCGGAATATGTCTCGGGAATGAATATGAAGATAGGCAGTGCGAGAAATTAACTTTTATTAGAAGCACACATTATGAAGTATTGGATGCACTCGACCGAGCCGTATAGCGAGAATCGCTTGGCCGTGGCAATCTTGGAGGGAAGGATCTTAGGTTCCAGATCCACCTCCGGCATTAGATGTGTTTCGTTGTAGGTTTTGTATATGGGCGCCGTTGTCCATCCTTCGTTATCACATCATTCTATTTTCCATCCCCCCCCGGCGAACCAGCAACCCTGCGGGGATAAAAATTGGATTCGGAGTGTTTATGCCTCCACAAAAAGAGTTCTCAGTACCTCTTGCCACGAATAACGTTCCTAGCAGCTCGTAAGTGCAGATGTCATAATCCGCGTGTCCTAGACGGCCAAATTGATGACACAAAACTGGCATACATTAGGCAAGTGATGCAAGCCCTGATTGGATGAGAATAAGGAACTGTGGGGATGTGCAGGCAAGAACATGTTTTTATAACTTGCCTCAGCAGATTATATGGATCGTATTTTTGCCGTGTGCAAGTATTTTTTTATTGTGATGGGTTTGTATATTTATATTTCATTCCGCATAATTTAAACCACCACAATTACGGCCTCAGAAGAAATAAATAAACCAGTTCCTCCTTTCAGACGAGCATTTCATGTAAAAAGTATTATTCATATAATAAACATACAACATTATATACAGTAGTTGCATAACAATTTATCACACTAATAAGCCAGAGAGAGCGTTAAATATACCAAAATTAAACACGAAATTAAACATCACAATTTTAAGGAGGTAACAAAAACAAAGGTTACAAAATGAAAAACTAACTTTTCATAGTCCTCTTCGAAGAAATTTTACGTAAAATAATAATAAAAGAACTGGGTTAAAATAATAATTTACTTTCAATTTTACAATTATCATTTGCCCTCAGGTAGACGGAAATCTTTTTCTTGTTTTTAATGTATTTTATCTCTACTACATACTTCATATCTAGGACTCTACTGTGATTAATTACCGTGAAGACGTGACATTGCTAGCGTCTTGTCGCAAACTTTGTAGTTTCAAATAATTATATTTTTAATGATGCCTTTAAGGTAATTTAGCTTTAATGTCAACACATTCAGTCATTGGGCACATGTCCCGCCCCCACCCTACGTTGTAATCGTTTGAAAGTTTGGTGTTGCCACAGTTCTTTAACATGTACTGGTATTATACGTTTATGCAATGTCTACAAACGTGGTTGCTATTCTGTTACAATTTTGAGTTTTACTTCGCTATTTTTCACTTTCTTCACTACTTGAATGCGTCAATTTACCTAATTTTACTGATACTTTTGCGTTTCTCACGCCTCATTTTTGTGATATATCTATATTACTTTATTGTTTGAGCTCAATTCTGTGACTGTCATTGTCTAGACGAGCATCTCAAAATGTCAAATCTGTTTCGCACCCACGATTTTGAATGGACATTGAGATTGAAAAGTTTGGGGAAAGAAATAACCATAATTGCCGATTCTTCGTCACATCTTGTAATATTCTAGGTAGTACCTATTACTTAGAATTTGCTACAAGTTTTAAAAATTTCATCAGTTGACAGTTGCAAGTATTATTTGTTTATGAAATGGGACCGCGTCGTACGCTGAAGAAAATTCCCCGGCCGACACTTGTAGGAAATTCAAACCAAGAATTTTACCAAGAATGAAACAACAACAACAATAATAATAGTAATAATAATAGTAATTAAATAAAATAGTAATAACAATAATAAAAAATAATAACAATAACAATAATAACAATAATAATAATAATAACAACAACAACAACAACAACAATAATAATAATAATAATAACAATAATAATAAATAAATAAAATTAATAATAATAAATAAAAAATAAAATTAATAATAATAATAATAATAATAATAATAATAATAATAATAATAATAATAATTTAAGGAGAACAAACATAATATAAGTAATAATATTCTCTAAAAGATATGCAGCCGGTACCGTTGCCTGTACCGTTGCAGTATTGAATGCGAATGCTGAAGCGAATGCTACGTGTGAATAATTTGTTCGCAATAACGTTTAACGCGTTAGCGAAGCGCGCGTGGGCGCTCCAAGGAGTGTTGATGACGCCTCCCCCCCCCCTATTCATTCCACGACGCCTCGAAGACGCGCTAAAACGCCCCCGCGTTTGCGTCATTTCGTATGCGGCGCGGCGTATTAATTCCATCTCTGGAGCGGCGCGGCGTCGCGTCTTTTAATTACATCGTGGCTTCGCCATCTCGGCGCCTTCTACGCCCCTCCCCCGTCCCCACACACCGCAGCGACCGCGGGCTCAGTGGTGCATCATCTGGTAGGGATCTTTCTGCCGACGAGGTCTTCAACGCCCGCAGCAGTCAGTTGTTTTGGTGGTATAGCGACTAGCGGTTATACCCACGTTTGGGGGTGCAAACACAATTGAAGCCGTGGATTTTTAAGGCCAGAAAAATCCACCATACGCCTTCTTTCGGAGGGGAAGTAAAGCTGGCTGTCCTATGTTGTAGATTTAATGGTAATGGAATATTCCAAACCTAAAAGATGCTATTTATCTGAATTTAAAATCGCCTGTTTTCTCACCCCAGCGATGTTTTCTTCCTTCCGTAGATGGTGAAAGAGCGTAGAGCAATTTGCCTGATCAAACGGCAGAGGTCAGTTTCGCTACGGATAACAAGGCATCATTGAATTGAATTTCGTTTCTTAAGGTTCAGGATATGATAACTTTTCTGTATATTAGAGTGTGTCTGTGTGGGTACTTTTGGAATATGTTTTGCGCACGAAAAATAATCATTCCACAAACATTCCACATATTCTATTCAACAAGCCAAATGTCGGTACGCCCGTCTCTCACGGTTAAAACTCCTCCGGTGCATCAATCAAGACACACGAGGTGTCATTTGACGCGCGTCGGTCACTTGGGGGTAAATAATAACTATTTTGTGGGTGCATCCAGAAGATAGTAAACAATTTTTTTCTAACATAAACCTAAACTAAAAGTAAACTAAGACTAAAACCCATTTAGGGTTTCCTTCAGCGCGCACAGAGCTTAAAAATGATCTATATGATTCCTTTCGACACGGCAAACCGATCAGAAAAGTCTGGAAGTCATGAAAACACTGTTTTATGAATTCAGTGGAGCTACGAGAACATTGATGAGATCTGTAAACTACTGTACTCTCTTTCTTGCATTTACACATGAATCGTTACTGTTCATCAGATTAAAATTCATTAAATCTAATATTTAAGGAATGATCAAAAAAGCAGGAGGCGATTAAGCATAAAAAACCATTGGGTGAGTGTTAAATCCACCGCCAAAGGTATACTACATTGGATTGCTCTCGAAAACTCGAATTGATTGGCTCTCTAAAAGAATTCTAGAAAAAAAAACGCCAGTTTTTTTAAGCAACTGCTGAATCGTTGGGGATCATTATACTGCCGTTCAGATTTAGGACTTGATAAATTATATTAACCTTTAACTGTGCTGGTGGGGTCTGTGAGATACACATCAGCATATTTTGTAAATAATTTAAATATTTTTTTAAATACTTTCTCAGCGACTTGCATATTTCTTTCAAATTGTGGGGTTTGCGATGTGATGAGCCACCATCTTGTTACGTTTGTGCAGTGACGAGTTATAGTCGATTTCATCGTCTCCCACCAGCATAGTTACGTAAGATTTTTAAATACACGTCTTCTTACGTAGTCGATGTTATTTAGCAGTGACGTTTATTAGAAAACAGATAGAAAATACATTGTGTATATTACAAATAGTTTAAGTTTTATTTCAATTGCGGTTTTACAATTGAAATGTTGGCGATCACCGACAAAGAAATCCTGGGACTGTTGTAACAAATTTCGAATCAACTCCTGCTGAGAACACAATTAACAGTTCTAGAGAAAACAAGAAAAACACACTGTGAATATTGTTTGCGAGGATCTGACAGAAAGACTAAACCATCTTTGCATTAAATGTCCCAAATTTATTTGCATTAATCAAACTTCGTTTGTTTCAATAATTCTGCTTTAGAAAATTAATATAATTCTAATAATTTCATTTTTTGTGTGTGTTGAACAGTATTGAGGAATGTTAATTTTTATATTTAATTTTCTCACTTTTACATGAATATAAAACTCATAATAATGCTGAATTCTATTAAATATACTTTATGTTGAAAAATATTCCATTCATAGTAATATTTTCTATCTTGGGTCTGTGAGACCCCACCAGCACAATTGCGTAGTATTTTTCACTTCGCCAGTTAAAAGTTAACGGTAGTTTTCCATAAAACTGACTACAGTTAATTGCACTAATGTAATGGAACACGATTTTTTAAAATTACTTCTTTCTATTTATTGTGGATCTCTCTGAAAACAGACGAACGAGATAGGTGTATTTTTTAAAAAATTCTTTTTAATGTTAATTGCTGGGTAATTTGTATAGCGCAAATAAAAATTGGAAGCTGGAAGTACCGACTTTGGAGGTGCCAGGATAAATTAGTAACATAGTGGTTGTTTCATTGAATTGAAATTTACTACGTAAATCGCACGTAATTCTTATGTTAAACGACAGAATATTTTGTCATGATTTGTAAAAGTTTCGCAATGAAAATTTGCACTTATAATAAGGAGCTAAAATATCAAAAAATTACTTGCCCCGTGTTACACTTTAACAATACTGGTTTGCACATAGTTCATACTTAATAGTTCAATTTAGTGATTTCATGAATTCAACAATAGTACATGAGTATTTAATCCTTCCATGTCCAATTTAATTTTGTTCCAAATATGAAACACAACTTTGTATTTAAGTTACTTTTTAATTACCATTTCACTTTTGCTTACAGAAAATTGTTAATATTTAGTTTTAGAAATTGTTATTGGAACATATAGTCCCATAGGTCTTTCTGGGTATGATAAAACTTAACAATGAAAAGAATGTTTTGTTTGTACTTATAATTTTGAAACAATATAAATAATCCAAACATTTATTATAATTAAATCAATATTTTTAAATTTTGGAAAAGCAGGTATCAACGCAAAGAGGTACTTTGCATTCCTATCATATTGTGTCTTTTCTTTTCTCCGTTTGCTACTCCTACTGCCATTTTATAACTACAACATACGTATCGTTATAAATATAGAAAGATCTCTGAAACAATTTCAGATGCAATATAATAAACTAAATAATTAAAAAGAAACACTAAAACAATCTAAAATGCAAATAAAAAAGGAAAACCGTCAAAACCGGAAAACTTTCTTTGTTGTAGCGACGAGAAAACAAAAAAAAATCGCAAACTAGTAACCGCAATAATTCATGAATACACATGCAATGAAACAGCTTCATATTACACGTACGCAATTTCTGAATGGACCTGAACGAAAGTATTCTGCTTCCAAAAAGGGGCAACAACGAGCTAATGGAAGGCTCGTAGAAGGGCCTACAAACACGCAGGGGGAAGCAGAAAAGCGTATCCTGCACTCTTAACGAAGTGGTTTTGTTAATCATATTAGCTTCCGGAGAAGATTTAATCCTCCCAATTTTTGTCTCCGTGTCTCTGGACGTAATAACCCGATTTATTTAATCAAGGTGAGCTAACTTGGCGTGCGCCGCTCCACGGAGGCGTGGGCGGTGGACGCGGGCGGCGGCAAAGGAAAATTCGTCGGAGGCGGAAACACGGGGATAGTGTCATGGTAGAAGAGAACGAAGGAAACAATGAAATGTGTAGCGACCTGACTTTCGGAAGGGCTATGGACGTAGGAGTGGTGGAGTGAAGACAAAGAAGGCGAGGTGACGAAGCGAAATTTGAAGCAGAAGAAAAGCAACATTGACGTGAATAAACGCATTTATCGACGAGAAGCAACGCGGCCAACGAATGGGTGTTTGCCAGTGAAAATAATTTTGGGATGCCATAAAGAGGCGATCGACATAATGATACAGAAGGAACAAATGGTTTGAAGTTATGCAGCATGACGGGTTGGCGTGGGACTAGAGGGACTAGGGGCGTGCGACTAGGCGAAGAGGATGTTTAATATGCGGAAGTCGAGACAGGTTTCAAGTTTGTTGGGTAAAGGTAGGGAGGAAAGGGAGAGAGAGAAAGAGAAAGAGAGAGAGTGAAGGAGAGAGGAGAGAGTGAAGGAGAGAGTGAAGGAGAGAGGAGAGAGTGAAGGAGAGAGTGAAGGAGAGAGTGAAGGAGAGAGTGAAGGAGAGAGTGAAGGAGAGAGTGAAGGAGAGGAGAGAGTGGAGGAGAGACTGAAGGGGAGAGGAGAGAGTGAAGGAGAGAGGAGAGAGTGTAGGCGAGAGGGGAGACTGAAGGAGAGAGAGGAGAGAGAAAAGAGAGTGGAGGGAGAGAAAGAGAGGTGAGGGAGAAAAAAGGGACGATAAAATGATGTGTTGAAAACCAGTTTGAACGTTTCATGGGCTATGCTGTAGCCATTTTTGTAGAAAATAATAAAGATCACCAGGAACGACAACGGAGTCGCCACGGAGCAGGGGGTGGGGGCGGGGGCGGCGGACGCCTTTGTGCCTGCAAATGAGAGTGCGGGGTCTCGTCAAACGCCGCGTCACGCCGCGCATCCAAGAAACCGGGCGGCCCGGTTAGTTAGAGGACGTCCCAATCTTGTCCCCGCGTATTTGCTCTGTCGCCGCGCAAGATTAGTGTTTGCTCGCGTCCACCGCCATTGCCCCGCCTTCCTCGCCCGCCCCTCGCCCTCGCCCTCGCCCTCGCCCTCGCCCTCGCCGCGCGCGCAGACGAGGACGGAGAGGGTTGGGGATGGTTGAGGCAGGACGGGTCAGGGCGGGGTTGTTGCGAGGATGGGAGGGGGATAGGCGTGGCGCCTAGGGCTGCGTTCTGCTAGAAATGCTTCGAAGGGAACGGCTAGATGGAGCGAACGCAGGAAAGAGGTTCAAAATGATGTACTTTCTGTTGACAATCTCTATTCCCCAAAGAACACAAAAGTCGCTTCTTATGTGTGATCTACTTTATCTTTAGTAGAATTCATACAAAAGTATTCCCTGTGTGTCCACGTTACTTCAAGAATATACAATTTTGGAATCGTTTTCAATTCGTAGGGCGGTAGCTAAGGTAGTTAGGCCATCCTAGTATCTTTTTTTTTACTTTGCAGTGCCCATTTGTTTTATACGACCCTGAATGTCATTCGATACGCAGCAGTCAAAGTTTATTTTACCGTATGCGTTAATTTATAAACAATGAAGGTAAGTAGCTAGTTGGTAGTCCATTCATTTGTGAAAATATAGATGTTACAAACGGTTACTACTTACAAACAAGATACATTTTATCTTATTCGATCTCTCTTTTAAGATTTTGACATATTTTTAGCAGTATGTTAATATGATTAATGGTGTTAACTACAGTGATGCAGCAAATTTTTATTCAGTACAATCTCATAGCATCAGTTAATAAAGCAAAAGTAATGACTGTGAAAAGAAACGAATCGGTGAGGACAGAAATTGTGCTTCGAATATGGTTTTACAACAAGTGACCCATTTTAACTATCTAGGGCAGGACTGCACAGCATTTTGCACTTTGGTTGACCTCGAGAGCCGCGCGCGAGCAACTTCTGTGCAAACCCCGGCCACGTCAACCGTGCAGATAAGACTCCTTCTAGAAGTGGGGGACTGTCAATAATAATGTGCAATTCGATCCATAGCGAATAAATCGAAAGAGCAATTGCGCCATAAGACGATAAAGAAAATGATGCTAGTGTCATTTCCGGCAAACTCTGTATTTTCAAAACTTTTGAAGGATTGAAATTTCAGAATTACAAAGTTCAAGTTAAATTTGTGCTTTAATTAGAATTTGCTAGCTCTTTAAATTGTTTGTTTAAAAATGCTTTTCGTCTTCGTGTAATTTCGGCATTAAAATAATGAAATTTTAAAAACAATATTCTCAAAAACTGCTCCAACTTTTTTCTTTAAACTTTCCCACGGATAAATCAAGGAACGTTTAAAATGGCGCAGCTCTAATATTCGTTGAACATTTTGAATTATCGTAAATGGAAAATTGAGAAATAATGCAAGAAACTTTGTGCTGATGTAATACCACTAGGTTTATAATTTATATCTGACAAATCTAGCAGACACTGAGATTATTAAGAAGACCGAGAAACAAGTGAAGTTCTTTAGCACCAACGAAAACATGAACCAAGGGTTTAGGTTATTCGCGCTACTAAAATAATATTTTATAATAGCTCCCTAAAATAGCGTATATACGTGAATCTAATGCGCACCTTTTTTGACCAACTGCAGTCCTCAAGAAAGTGGTGCGCACTAGTTTCGATGGTGCAATAGATCTGAATGCAAATTCGTTCCGTAGAACGCCAATAACTTCTATTTTTATTATTTATTACGTCACAAAGGATTGCTGAAGTTTTCATATTCAACATTTCATTTATCATGGGTCTATTATTGAGGGTTTTTAGTTACGATATCGAGGGCAGAGAGAAGAACGTCTTATGATGCTTGCAGTAACAGTAGCAGTTAGAATGGTAATTATGAATACGTTAAATCTACTGTATTACACACTAAATTTAAATAAACTACCGTATCTATTATTCTGTCATTGATGCGCATTACATTCAGTACCAAACCTTTTTTCATAATTATACGTTTCAAATATGGTGTGCGTATATCATTCAGTGCTGCATTACATTTACGTAAATACGGTATGTTCTATCACTATTTCTGTTTCCGTATTCTTCTCAATGAAAAACTCCATTATATTCTTGGCCCTGCTGAAACTGGCGCCCGACCTTCGGCTCTCTCGGCTCCGCTTATTTATCCACCCCTCTCGCTCGCACGCTAGGTTGCAATTATTCTACACACTATTTAACACTTTTCTACAACTGAGGGGAAGAAGTTCACTACTACCTGATTCGAGACAGTCAGCTCGCCCAAAAACCACAACAAAAGATGAAGACGGCGATGCTGGCACGAACAGATTCTCTACTCTCTGAATACAAGCGAAGCCCACAATTCTCTGAATTTAACGGGAACGTATTTGCGATAACAGAATGCCGATTCCAGCCTAAGTGTCTCCGATGCAGGTAGACTATGTTTCACCTCCTCAATCGCCAGTCACCGATATCTCCTATCGTGATTAGCCTTATATTTGGAGATCACGTGCGTCCCTCTGCCAGGTGTTTTAATTTCAAATAATTTTCTCACGAAAAGTTTTTATTTAGTTGGATTTATTTTGCAGGTTACTCCAAATATGAAAACCAAATTTTCCAGATCAGAACTAAACCATGAAGTAAAAGCCGTAAATCAAATTCCCTCGATGTTAATTATATTTTCGTGACTGACACCAGGCGTTTAACTTCACGTGGCTGACAACATTCTCTTCTAACTATTACGAAAATCATCAGAAATGCATATGATATCTTGTTAGATTGTATTTACCTCTATTTCTCGAGCCAAATGTACGCGCTGCATGCCAGTAGATTCGTTCGACGTGCGCTGGCCAAGTTGTTCTTATAGGAAGGCGCGCAGCCCGACCTAGCCTTTCAGTCCTCACCACAACGAATGACCCCGTTGCGGTTTCAAGGAGTCGAACCCTGGTCGCCCGTGATTGGTTGAGATTTAGTGACGTCTAGGTTTGGTCGTCTGGTGTGCAGAGGTGGATGTTCTTTGCCCTCCTGATCGATTCTGAGCAGAATATATAATGCGGGGTCGTTAATTTTCGATTGCACGCATGTTTTGACAACAAGCAGTCACATTATAGATCCACGATCCAGGAAAATCTCCGAGAAATGTTGCTGATGCGAGATAGGACTACAAACTTCGTGAAACTTGATACCTTGGCAATATAAAAATATTCTTATAATGTGATCCAAATACTTGTATATTCCAAATAATGAAATGGAGAAATATTTGAACATGTGCAAGTACAACTAACACGTATTATACATAAATAAAAAATGCATCTTTTTTTAATTTATCTGGCTTGATGCGATGCAAATTTGAATATAATAGTTTAATTTGAACGTAAGCTATATTTGAAGGCTGAAAGTAATTCGTTTCTTTTAATGATTTTATTTCTTTTCTATAAATGCCTTGGTCAAAATAGGCTCATAAGTGTGTTAAAAGTTGTAAATTTGAGATTTTTATTTTAATGAGTAATGTAGAATTATAAGTAAAGATGTATTTATTTATTTAATAGGTAATTATTACAAACGAATTAGATTACTTGATCCTATGTGGCTAGG
>BOPP01000025.1:9588677-9633996 GCA_017312745.1 Gryllus bimaculatus
CCATTACAATATTCCTACTTTATCCTTTGCGTTATATTATCTTTCGCAATTACTGGAATTCACTCCAAATGGTCTCTCCATAGCATCAAAGCCTCGAAAAGAGACAATTAAGGTACGGCTTATACTCCGGCATTTGCTGCGTAAAGATGTAGATGTATTATACAGGATTCACCGTGGTTTTCTTTGACCACGACAATCAATTGATGGAAAATGTAGCAAACATACAGTGCCTTAGATTTTGGTTTTGGTGGATTCTGAAGAAATTATTAACAAAGATGTAGATGTAGATACAGCGTGTTTTTCTTTGACCACGGCCATTTTTCCATGTTTGCTTCGTGTACGTATCGATTTCCAGCTGATTCGCTCAGCCGGCTGATCCGAGTTGATCGCCCGGGCGTACGTAAAACATGCGGCTGATTCGTCGGGGGCTTTGGTCGCTGCCGGGCGTGCGACCGCCAAGGAGGGCCTCGAGCGGCGTGCGCTATGCATTTGCAACGCCCCTTCCGAGAAGACTTCGGAAATCCGGTTTTACTCGGAGCCTCTGCGGCTGAATTATTAAGTCTGCTCCTGCAAGCCCGATCGCCCGCCCACGCGCCCCGCACTTCCGCCGGTTGCCGCGCGGCGCGCTGCCATCGATGCCGCGCCCGCAGGTCTTCTGTTCTCCGAATTATATTTTCCAACTGTTCCCAGGTGCTTCGGCAAACAATCACGCTGTCTTGGGTCACTATACGTACTCTTTTGCCTGGACATTTCCTCCTTTTAAAGTAATAAAAAGTATTCGGGTGGATTTTACAAGGAAGGACGAAATTACCGCTTTTAATAGAAAATTGTACTAATTATAAATGCGACTTAAACGTATGATGAACGAAGGATACTGCAATTTGTTCAACCTTTTCGAGTTCCTGAAGTCATAAAATTTCATTGTGTTATAAGTAAATGACATTTAATTTAAACTATCCCTTCTAACAACTGCCAAAATGCATCAAAAATATCTGCCTTGCGTCCTATTCTTCATGAATTGCGACAATGCTGCCATTAGCTGGTACAACGTATTGAATGATAATAATAGTTATATATTATATGCTCTGTGGGGCTAATACTATTCTTCTGGAGTGTGGAGTTAACATTACTCTGTGGTGTTTATATTTCGAGCAGGATGCCAAAAAGAAAAACCTTGTTTAATGACATACTACTTATAAGTTAAAACCATTTGTTGCAAAGTTCAAAGCAAAGCAAAGTTTTAATTGTTGAGGGAGATTTTATCATACTCCAAATATTTCTAGATATAAAAGTAGAAAAGTGGGGCGTATTTTGTCTTTAAGAAAAAATATTATATTAAAACATTAAGCTACCACTTTTTTATAAGAAATGTCCTCTTTTTCCATATTGGAAGCATGGTAACCCTACCGCTAACATTTTGTTTTCTCTTTTCGACTTCTCAAAATGCAGTTTCAAATTAATTGACACACATAGGTATACTTTGGTGTAAGTAGACCGCGGATGTTTAGGTTCTAAAATATTCGTTTTAGGTGGCTATAAAAAACGCATTGTTACAATTTATTGTATATATTTTTCAAAGATAAATGTGTATTGTATATTTTGAGATAATACTATGTATGAAAAAGATTAATTGTTTATCCTCTACTTAGATTATTCGTAACGTATCTGTCTTCACAATAAATTCCTAATACGTTCTCAAATTTTCAAATGGGGACGTGGTTCGCCAAAAGTAAAATAAACATGAAAGAGTCTTGCCTTTCCTTGGTGGCATCTCAAACTGATACGAAACATCAAGAAACCGCATTTTGTTAAGCCTTATTTCTTTACTTCAGAGAGCTTTTCGTTACGTTTGAGGGAGGGCGAAAGGAGCGACCTATTCTACCTCTTCCCATTCCCCGCTTCCTCTCCTCCTCTTCCCCCTCGCTTTTCCACTCCACTACTCACTTCACTAGGTGTACGTGTTCACTACTGTAACAGTTATTAGAATTTACACTCAGTTCTATTTTTGTTTTCGCGAGAGTTTGAGACTTCATGGGCTGACCTTTCTCTGGTGAGGGAGATTGCCGTTGAAGGAAGGTTTTTTCACATTTACAGTTGAACTGAGAATCCCGAGATTTTCTTCGGGATGGTGGTGGTTCAGGGCTGCATGTGTGTTGCTTTCCATTTCTTCACCAGATGGTAGCATTTGCGAGTTGCATTTTGTTGCACTTCAGCGCTTAAAAACCCACCGTCGTTTAAGGTTAAATGAGCATGACTTATTGCATGCCCAGTTGATGAGTTAGTATCGAATGATATTGACTGATCACACGAGTTTCCAAATTCCGAAAGGAAATATCCAGCCGTAGAAAGTATTAGCTGTCAGTAAACTTTGGCGAACAACTGTTATCCACAAGCGCTTACTCTTCGGTTTAAAAATTAAATGTTGAAGGGATAATTGCTACTCCGCGTAAAAAGAGACCACCTGTACTGAAATACAAAACCAGTGCGGAAGTGAAATATGACAATGTTGTACGCAGAGCAGTAATCGCAAATTTCACGATTCTATGTAAAAATGCTTTCGAAAAATTCAGTTAGTAATGAAAGAAGCTAATGACACTTTAATAATTATCGAAATTCAAATATTCAAAATGTTATCGTTTACTGACGGAAATGACGTTTGAATTCGAAAGCGAGCTACCTATCAAAATTTATATTTCAAATGAGAAACTAGTATATGAAACGTCACATTAAATTAGAATCAGTACGTATTAAAATTAAACAAAGCATTGAAACATAAAGAATGTTAATAATAATAATAATAATAATAATAATAATAATAATAATAATAATAATAATATTCTTAATAATAATAATAATCTTATTCTTGGAGTAAGAAAAACTGTCTGGATGTATTTTACAAGAAAGGACGAAATGTCCTCTTTTTTCATTGGAAAAGGGGTACTACAATTTTGAAATACAATCTATGCGTATGATGTACGAAGGATACTGCACTTTTTTCAACCTTTTGGAGTCCCCGACATCATAGCATTTCATTGTATAATAAATGACATTTCGCTTTAACTATCTCGCCTAACAACCACCTAAATCGTCTATCAACTACAAACACATTAACGTTATTTTCTCTACGAAATGTGCCATTGTTGATATCCGCTGGTAAAACGTATTATACAACGTATTATGTGATTGTGCTGGTTGTAGATGCTGTGCCCTGTTGTGTTAATACTATTCTGCTGGCGTGTGGAGTTAATACTGCTCAATGCTGTTTATATTTCGAACAGGATGCCAAAAAATAACCTCGTTCAATGACGTTCTTATGGGTTCAAAAGGTTCTTATAGGTTTGTTGCAAGATCCAAAGTGAAGTTTTAATTATTGATGAAGATTTTATCATCCACCAGATACTTCTGATATGTAATCAGTAATTAAGATGGCCCATTAATGAGGCTGGTTATTAAATCGAAGAATGGGAAACAGAGGCATTGTACATATAGCAAGAATTGCCTGTCACGCATAATAATACAGACTCTGAACTTTCGAGCTACCTAACATGAAATGTGACACACAAGAAAGCTAAAGAAATCGTCGAGAGACAAACTACTCCATGGACAGTATCTAAAAAATGGACTAGATGTAGATCATTAAATTATGTGGCTTAAAAGGCGAAGAATGAAGATAGAATCGGAAGCAGTTGTAATATCTGCCCATGATCAGGCGTTGAACACATGATAAGGTGGTTCACCAAATTTACGAATATGATAAATGCCGCATCTGCTATGAACAAACAGAAACCATTGATCATATTGTCTCAGCTTGTCCAATTCTAGAAAAGACTGAATACTTGAAAAGACACGATAAGACACGATGGGTAGTTACCCCCACTGGCGGATATGTAACACCTACAAAGTTCCAAACACATGCTCCAATTGGTACGAACACTCCAAACTTGGTAACGTATGAGGGACTTTGTTCTATTGAATTGTGCAGAAACGTTTACACGACCAACAATTTTAAACTGATCGCTCGATAGCGGCAAACACAACGGACATTGTTATTCGGGATTTGGAGATGAAACGTTACCTACTTGTAGATGTTGCTGTGCAGTGCAATCGAAACGTCGTTACCAAGGAGGCATGAATATGAATGTCTTAAGTACAAGTGTTGAGGTAACTTCAGCTGTTCACCACCCAGCCGCCACAAGCTCTAAGCCCGGCTAGCCTCCCCACAATTGGTAGTGAAAAGTATATAAGTGTAAATATGTTTAGGTACTTAGGTTTATATTAAGAGTAAATGAGTTAAGTGCGTTTGGTAGAATATTTCTCCAACATTTGCCTGGTCGGTTCGGAGAAACCATGGAAAACTACTGACCAGAACTCAAATTTCTCCTTCAGACACCAGCTAAATTGGATCTCGCCATGATGCAAGTGCCAAACCTCCAGCACCATGGAGACCCGAAACCTAGGACCTTCCATCCAGAGGCACTTCACCGAAAAATGTTCGCCGAGTAAATAGGTGTTGTGGTAAGATATCTTTGGCATTTTAAAAATAATTGAAGATGTTGTCATTGCCAACAATATTTTTTAATGCGTTTTGTGGCTTCCATCTAGCAGACAACTGATAATGATGGCTAAGCCATCGAAAGCTGCTATTGCATTAAAAAATATTGTTGGCAATGACAACATCTTTAATTATTTCGCCGAGTAAGCCAAGTCAAGCGGCGTAGGTCGCCCCAGACGCCTCCGCTGGAGGGGATGCATCTCAGTGGCGGGGAGCGACAGTCGCGTGCGGCCAGGAGGCGGCATCGACAAAATGCGAGCCAACAGCCTGAGCCGTGCGTTAAGTCGCAGTGCCCGCGGACGCCAGCGCCCTCGGTCGACTCGGCAGCAAGACGCGGGCCGCGGGCCCTTCCGCCCCACGTTTAACGTGAAAGCGAGGCCGCCGGGTGTTCTCCGCCCACGTAGGTGCACGTTCTCGTTACGTAGGATTTGCAATCCTACAATGGTTATGCGTAACAAGTTCAGCTGCATTTCCTATTATAAATGTTGACGTTGCCGATGGGAGATGCTGATACACTCTAAAACCGGCAAATATTGATTCATTTGTGATTTCACGTGCGTGAAGTGCGAAGGTCATTTGTTCCGTAAGTGTAATGCACGTTTTAACGTGGGAAATTGAAATGCAATAATGTATACACAAACCGATGTAAATGAGCATATTAATGGCGTTAGAAATATTTAAAAAATACATTAGTGTATTTAAGAAAAAACGGAAGAATGCAGTGAAATGGCTATTATGTTTTTGTGTACAGTGTATTTACAACCTTCCGTGCAAAAAACGTGAAGACAAAAATTGGACTCATTTTCAGAAAATCGCTTTTGAGAGTTTCTGAAAATTAGGAAAATTAAGTCCAATTTCACAGAAAAGTTTTGAGTTTTCGATAAACTTTACAAGACATAATTTGAAGCAATTTTTGTTTCATAAATGCAATAATGTATACAAATCGTTTGTAATGTAAGTACGTATTATATAATGAAAATGTTTTAGAGACGTGAAAACATGACAAAAAATATAGTTAGTGAGAGTTATTAATTATTCTCTACAAAGACACCGCGAGAAACAATATCTACGTAACTTCGGTGTAATGGTGGAGCAGTATCCTTAGGTGCTTCTGCTATATTTCATTGGCTCTCTCTTTATAGAGACCTTAATTAACAAAATATTTCGACTGAGAATTTCGGAATAGAGGTGCTTAACCATTTCTACCTACATTATTCCCTTGGGTCCTGTGCTGGTTTGCTCTCTTTCCCCACAACCAACAACCATCGACCAATGTCGAACATTCCGGTTTCTCGACATACAACTACGCATTTTATATTATCGCTGTTAGACAATGCGAGGGAGAGATAGTTCCAGAATTTTTATGTTTCCGTTAGTGATGTTATTTTTTACAGTGGGCTTTGTGATTATTCATGGCTGCACTGGATGCAGATATTTCACATCCGTTTTAAGCCGTACGACGCATATACACAAGCGTAAAGCGAATGCAACACTTGCAAATTACTCGTGTATAAACAAGAGAGATTTTTCGCACTTTGTTCTACAATGCTTTATATCTTATGTAATATGAAAGTAAAAACCCTTTATCACATCATGTATATTGTCGCCGTTCCACTTTAAGAACTTAATATTTTCACTCAGAGGCAATGGAAAGATGCCACATAAACACTCCTGAAAGTAAAATCGATATGCGTACGTTTCACTTTACACTAATAATTAATATTTAAGTAAAATAAATTATGTATAAAGAAAAAGTTATATCTTGAACCATAATTTAAATTTATGAGATATTCTAATACTTCATGGGATTTATAAAATATCACTATTGAAAGCTCCACTCTTTACGTTCTTTCCATTTTAAACCCTTCAGCGCAATGTAATTATTGGAGTATGCAACCAGCAGATAGCTGAGCCAGTATCAGAAGTAGTACTAGATGTTTTTTCTTTCTGTAAATTCTACAAAATGATTCGTCTGATGCCAAAGATAAACTACTGTCTGTATGTATTCAGCAGGTATATGCCGTTACATGGTCTGTTTTATATATGTACTATCTATTTTAGAAATTCAATTAAGTATCAGAACTGTGAATATTTCAGAAATTTAAATTATGGTTCACTAAATAAAACGAATAATATTATTCTAAAATTATTAGTAATATTAACGTAGTTAGTAAGGATGAAAGATAAGTATCAGACGTGTTCAATACTACATATCACAGATTCACAAAATTGTTGTAATTGCAACTTACGAAAGAGATTTGTTGGAGTCGTCACTGTATCATTATATGGTAACATTATCTCCATGGTTATGAATGATTTTAAGATTCATTTGGAATGTTGAAATGATCAGTGTTATTGGTGATCGACACGTATTTTGAAAATATGCTCGACATCAAGGGTTTGAGATTATAGTTCATATGTTGTATGACAATTCATTTCGGAATAGTACAGTGCAAAATTTCGACATCCGGCTTTTTATAGAACCCAACAACAGCAAAAATGCTACATAGAAGGTAACAGATTTTCATGGATCTAGACGCACCAAGTAAAAGACATCCTTAATATGTAGTGAAAACAATTAATTGTTTCCATTCTATTTAGGAATTTAACTTTTTTAGAGTCCCGACGGTGGCAGTTTTTTCTACGCTTGCTTAATGGCTAGGTCGAATTCTGTCGCTGTCTAGAGATTCTAGAGGCTGGCTGCTCTGATCGATAGTTTTCGGTGACTTCTCCGATCAACACCAGGCGAATGCCGGAGAAGTGCCCTAACAAACGGGCCACAGACCGCGCGCGTTCTTTCCTTCCTCTTCCTTGTCCTATCGTGATCTCTGACTTACACCCACTTACATGAAAAGCACTACCATACTTGTCGACTAGTCCGGAGCTTAGAGACTTGGGCGGAGTCCTGCTGGTGGGAGATATCTGGTTGGGAAAACTCCCGCAAGCCGATATGTAGGTCGGCGCCGGATCTTGTCATTCACAGCGGGAGAATACCACCGTCATCTTGCGAGTAAAACACATGCGATACACTTGCGGGACTAATGACCATAGCAGTCGGCGCGCCTGTAATCATTAATCAATCAATCCAAGTTCACATTAAACACCCCTGCTTGTTGCAAGTGTTTCTGCAACACGGAACATGTAACGTATGAACGTCGTGCGGTTTGCGTCAAACAGGATCACGACGATTGAAACGGCACTGCTGTACATTTATTGATTATACCGATGCATTTATGTGTTCTTTGGCATTTTCGATTTTCTATGTATCACCGTGAATCTTTGATGTTACAAAACGTTAAATAATATAAGAGACGTTGCGTGATATCGACTATTATCGAGAAGACGCTACCTTCTAACGAATATTAACCACATAAGGCTCACATGCTATTTAGCTCTACTCTCTATTTTGGAAGGTAAACAGTTACATGGCATTTACTTTTCATCCTAAAAAAATATTTTAATCGTATATAATTGTGAATTATTTTTAATTTTATCAATCACGATATATACACTTATGGTTTTCAAATAGCACATACTTTCTCGCATTGTTTCTAATTTCAGCAATTATCTACATTTCAGGCAAAAGATGGAAAACCACTAATATTTTCAAAAACTCGTACATGAAAATATTTCATGTTTCGGTTTTGAAGACCAGATTTCATTAAGGAAAAAAATATTTATGCAATATTGTAGTTATAGGAAGACGCGGAACAAATTTTGAACTTTTGGTATTTTCGAAATTTCAGAGATTTCAATGAAAAAGGTACATGCGCCACTTTCAGCGTTCTGCAAGTTTCCAGAGTACAAGGTTTAATCAAAAAATTTGGAGCCATTGTTAAGACGTTTTGGGAATATTGTTAAGGCTTCATGTAAACTACCCTGAAAAATCAAAATATTAGTTTCAAACTCACACAGTCTTGAATTTGCTTAGATCGACCAAAGAATACCAATTTTAGAGAAATTCAGGTGAACGGTTTAGGTGCTAGCGTTGATTGCAGACTGACGGACTCTATTTTAGATATATTAAAAAATACTAACATTATAAAAGTATAACTTAAATGATAGTAATTTTTTCTTACATATGTTTTTTCTTTAATTATATTTAAATATGGTCAGGTATATTTTAAAGATTCTAGTAGTTTTCCGTACAATTTTCAATTGACGTTAATGCAGATTAGAATTAAAAACGACTCAACATCTTTAAAATTTATCCATGGATTGAGCAAAGGACGCTCAAAAATAGTACAGGTCTAAGTTTCTTTTAACTAGATTTTTCTCTTTTTCAACCTGATTTTTCGAAAAGTTAGAACCTAAAAATTCGAAAAGTTAGAACTAATGCGAGAGAGTATGATGTAGCACTATTAGTTTACTTACATCTCTTTTCCTATCTTCTACACTATATTTAGATGGCATTACCTCCCTTCGTGAAAAAAAAACCTCCCTTCGTGAAATTAGATAGTATGTTTTAATATTGCATCACACTCTTTCGCAAGGCAATGTAATCCATATCAGAGAAGAAAAACACATTGTGAAACAAACAAGAAATACAAAAAACATACTAGCTCTGTCTGTGATATACACAACCCCACATCTTCCGTTCAGTGATATGGGCGGATGCGCTGCCTTCAGGGTATATAGAGGTTATTCCCACATTGCATTGCCAGTTCGCAGCCATGGGCCTCTTGCCGCTTCTCGTCGTGCATTGCGTTCTTCTGGGAGTGAACGCTGCGACAACTCTGCCACCAGATCCCACAACTGCATCGGACGTTCAGGTGGGTATGAGCAATCGCAAGTTGCGGCCAAATTAAATTCATTTAACTCGAATAAATAATGCATAGAATTTTTGGTGATCTAACTATAGATTTGTATTTTGTTATTTAGAATACTGTTAACATTTCGGTTACATAATAGTGAGCCTGTTATAATAGGTTTTTTTTGTTATTTAACGTCTCATCAACATCTAGGTCATTAGCGACCACGATTGCATTTAATGGAACGGTAACCGAGACGTTGACATGATATGATGAAGTTGATGATGGGGGGAAAGGACGAACACAAATATAACAATGCCCGAGGCAGGACTTAAACCCGCGACCCTTCGGTCTGAGATCGCTACGGCACTACTGCCTTCACGATCTCGGCTGTGTTTCGAAGAGAGATTTTCTTAGTCTTTATGTAAGAAGAAACTTGATAGGACGGTGGACCTATTTGAATTGTTCAGGAAGCCCAGGACTTTCGAATCTTTTCTATCTTCAAAGGTTTGGGTCAGGTGCTATAAGTGAACCGACCAATCGGGCGGGTCATAATAGGTTTTAGAGTCAGGTGCGCATAAACATATAAAGTTAAAAATATCGATTACGTTTACGAATATTGTAACCAAAGAATTGCCGGGATGATAACTGTCAAGTGTAAACAGGATGAAATCCATTATAAATGATAATTTATACATCTAACATTATAAATACCATTTGCTGTTTGGATATGCCCTAGTAGGAAATAGTTTATATGTTGGAAGGTTATAAATGCAATTTTTTATTAAATTATTATAAAAAGTAACTAATTATCATAAACCGTTCCAAATGCCACATAATATAAAACATGTTAGAAATGTAATTTGTGTAGATTTAAAGACGACAATGAATTAATTCCACACTAATTAACGATAATGATGATGATGATTATAAGACTACAAAGTTAAAATTTGTTCACGTATTTTTTTAAAGGTGTAAACATTTACCAAACCGACACGGATCTAGCATAATACGAGTATTCAGAATCTTACTATTTCAGCTTTTTAATAATATATGATCTAATGCCATTTGCAATAAATGTCGAAGAAAAGATAAGTGCGATGATGTAACGGTTAGTGTATCGTACTGTTGTACCCAAGGTGGTGGGTTTAACCCCGATTAAAGTCGTGGATTTTTAAGGGCGAAAAAATCCTTCGTACGTCTTCCATCGGAGGGAAAGCAAAGCCGCCTGTCCTACGTTAGTAAATTTACTTGCATGTAAAAGATCCTCAAGCCTAAATGACGCCTATGAGCTAAATTCAAATCGCCTGTTTCTCGCCCATGAAATACCTCCTTTCTCTGCTAGCTGGTGAAAGGAGCGTAGCAAAATTTGCGTGGTCAGATGGAATAGCGGGCCTGATGGCCTGAATCTTGCCACGTAAAAGAAGGCATCAATTCAATTCAATTCAACGAGGCAAAAGACGACTTCCATCGGACCCCTCATTCTCACTAAAAAATAGGTTTAGAAGGTGAAATGTTGATAATATTATTTAACTAACATTTTAAAAATATTTTTTAGAATTTATCTATCCTACGTGTGTCATGAGACTTTAGGTCCGAACTGCAAAAAGCACATTTCTTCTTGTGTTTACCGCAAAATCGAACCAAAACTTCTTAAAAACGTAATTAAACATATTTTGGGTTTTTGATTGAAGCTGAATACAAGATGAATTGAAAGAGATTGACTTAAACTTAAATGAAAAATACTTAATCGAGATTTGGGTTAAACGGAACTTGGAAAAGAAGCGTTTTTCCGCATATTTGGGAGTTGTAAGTTGAAAGTTAAGAAACTGCGAGGCTAGTTGAGAGTGTGAATATTTCCAAATTCCGTAGGCAACAAAATTGATAATTGTAAAGACATTAATAAGTTCAGATCTTTGACTATTTGTAAAAAAAACAAATCCAGCGCGTTTTTATGTTCCTGTATTAGTTTACTGGCCAAAGAGCCGAAATCAATTCTTTAGGTCAATGCTCTATTCAACTTGCAAGGTGTGCAACAAAGCTTGTATGTGTGTTTCATCTTTTCAAGTTTTTTATGTCTAAAATATATGCCAATTACACTCTTTACAGACATATTTCAAGATTCAGTTGAAAGAAATCTTAACGTAGACAAAACTCAGGAATACATGTTTGAAATAAAATATTAGGTTTGACAGGGAACATTACCCAAAGAGAAAGTCAATTATTGTTCTGTGTGAAATAAACAGTGTTCTCTCTTCAGAATGATGTATCTTCTTCAAGTCCTCCTGAACAGGAACACAACATAAGTACCTGCCAATCAGATAAAGACGGTAAGTATTGTAATTTGGTAATAGTTCTTCAGATACATATATGAAATTGCTGGTTTGGTATTGCTGAACTTTTTTTACTTCTATCCTTCATGTGCGTATAAGTAATAATATTAGAATTTTTCATTTTAGAGACCAAAATTATATTTTATCGCAATCAATTATCATAAGATTATTATTATTATAGAATCAACAGTTTCATCACTTTCTAGTTATTTTAATTCGTGAATTAAATATGCAATAATGTTCAAAACGTATCCAAGTAATTCAGAGTTTACGGCAAAAATGCAATACGATTTCCTTACTACAAAGCCCAGTTTCAAAGGTACTGGATGTTTCATTAGAAATAGATTAAAACCCCTACCAAACTCAATTTTATGTAGTACAGAACAATTTATTTAATAGTTCATTACTAAGCCTGTTTCTTCTGTTTTTACGTGTCGTTGTGTTGTAAGAGCGCATCATCTATAATGTAATTGATAAAGACTAAACTTCACAATATTTTACTTTTTTGGTGATATAATATATTAAAAAATTAAGCAACATGGACATTCTAAAAAGAATGGTTAGTATATGGGGAAACTTTTCACCATTTCTTCGCGGTATGGAAACCGAAATTACAACCTAGTCATCCGGATACCTTTCTGGCGTCTACAAATTACAATTGCAACTCTGCCGCACATATAAGTTAACCGAAAGTTTTCTTAAGGATCGTATATATCCCCCTGAAGTGACTTTCTTTTCATCAAAGTACCTTTAAATTTTGCATTTACGTGAGTGGGTTCAAGGACAATTTGACAGACGAATAATTTGATAAACGTTGCAATGATAAAATATCTCATTCTTTTGGTAATTTAAGATTTTATTCAGGTTGAATTATCAACATCAGCAATATAAAATGAAGAATTAAGAAATACTTGAATAAAAGTGATATTAATATCTGTAGGTCAATGAGAGTTTATATAAATAAAAGTAGTTTTTAAAAGATAGGTTTTAACGGATACAGCTTATTGATGTTGTAGCAGGAGCATTAATGTTTCAAAAAGGAGGGAAATATAGATAATCAGAAACTCAGTAAATGCTGTACACCGTTTTTGAATTACTGTTTATTTGCTGCGTTAATATTATTACATCGTTATTTCGGAAGCGATAAACTCTCACATATATTACGTATAACTTCTATTCCGTTTTCTCCTAAAAAACATGTATAATCATGTATAAATTGTAATCTTCGGTGTGATTTTCAACTATCATCACAGGCCTGTAAGGTTCGTTTGATTAGTTGTTTTTATTTTAAAATAAGAATTTTTAAGGAAAATAATTAATTTTTGACATAATCCTTTCGAACTTTCAAACTTTTCCCAATGTTTCGTAATTTTTGTATATTCTTCCATACTATTTCGTAGAATAGAGAAAGTACAGAAAACTGCAAAAGAAAGCGGTGATGGATTAAGTTCAAATTTTATTGATTTATCAGAAATTTCGAAAATTGGTTGTTTCAAGTAATCGTAGATGATATGCGCTATTGTATCACGACGAGTCGTGAAAGCTCTTCCATGTTCCACAGCTGCTTGTGGGGGGCAACACTGTCACGAGGGTTGTGTGTCGGTAACTACTTGGCTGCATGCTCAGGGCGAAATGCACTTTGCCCTGAGGAAGGTCGCAGAATGACGGCCGAAACGTTGGCACCTGTGCCTGAGACGTGACGCGGCGCTGCGTCTCCCGAACCAAGCCAAGTAGTTATCGAGTCCGGCCGCGGAAGCCTTCGCTCTCTTGTGTCGGTCAGTCGGCAGCCGCTTCGTGCTGCAGCAAGAATTCAAGCAGTGGTTCGGGGCGCTGGCGGCGTGCGCGCGGCAGGGCATGCGCCTGGCCGTGCCCCGCTCCCCGCAGGAGGCAGCTGCCCTGGGAGCGCTGCTGTACGAAACCCCCGACCGACCCCTGCCCTCTGGAGACATCATGATTGACGCCATGTTCGTCGGCATTCACAACATAGAACAAGCGTCTCACTGGCACACTCTGGACGGTAAGGCTGCCAACGGCTCGAACCGATGAGTTGAAAGCCCTTTTTGATTGATTCACTGATTCATTGATTCACTGTCATTGATTCATGATTCATTGATTCACTGATTCATTGATTCACTGATTCATGATTCACTGATTCAGTTCATTTCACTGATTCATTGACATTCACTTGATTCATTGATTACTGATTCATGTCTGATTCGTTGATCGTTTCATTGGTTCATTGCCGTTCATTGCATTAGGGCTTCCGAGTGCGTCATCTATGGTATCTTGTTCCATAAGTGTAGGTATTTATCGCTGGAGGTGGCGATGACAATTCCCAGCTGCATGGTGAGATCCGGTGACGACCTATCCGTCGGCTTGGAGATTTTTCCTACAAGGTATCTCCCACCAGTGGAGCACGGCCCCAACCAGGGCAAGCTCTAAGCTCCCGACTGGACTCCCATCATATGTGGTAGCGTAGTGCATCTAAGTGTGTGTGTGTGTGTAAGTGTGTGTAAGGGGTGAGAATAGGACAAGGAAAGGGAAAGGAAATATCGCGCGTGGATCGTGGCCCGTTTCTTAGAGTTCTACTCTGACATTCGCCTGGTGTTGATCGGTGGAAACACTACCGATCAGAGCAGCTGGTCGGTAGAATTCTACACTAGAAAACAACTGAACTCAACCCAGCTGTCTAGCTTGTGTTGATAGTCACGCAATTCGAGTCGTATTGAATGTATGTGGTGGAAAATTTTCGTGACAATGCGCCGTTTCCCCCCTGTTTGGTAGGCAACTCGTCGTACAGCAGTGCATGGCGGTTAAAGGAAAGGATTCCCCGTCAAAACTTGACCTGTGAAACACCACCGAGTGCTATGTTCCCCGCCAGTCTGGAGCAAATATCACCTGTGTTACTTCATTACATACAATTTTCCACCATAAGTTCGTTAGAAGAATGGTCATCTTTGGTCCATCTACATATCCTGTCAGTTCGGAAGATATATTTTTAGACATTCTGTGTAAAGAAATACTGAGCTTATGAAATGAAATAGTTGCTGGTCGGAAACCTTTCGCAACTGAGTATATTATTCTGCAAGAGAAAGTAGCAACAGAAAAAATAATGTTGTTATTTTTTCCTTCTGAGACCCGTGGCAAAGAACTTCCGAATGGTTGATATGACAACTAAAGCTCTCGTGCATATTTCCCTCCTGGTGAATGAGCTATTGAAGGTGTCCGGAAATGAGCGGAAACTAGTATCCAAAATTGTTGTATTTTTACCCGAAGTCGGCTCTGAGAAACAAACTAGTTTTAGAAAACTTCAACATTTAAGAACGGGAATGAAAGTAAATACGCAGAATAAACTAGTTTTATTAAATACAATATTTCGTTTTTATTGTCTTAAATTTTGATAATTAATCACGTATTGATACCGAATGAAGTACTGTAAAAGAATATTTTGTAAACAATGCATACATATTACCAATACCGTTTAAAAATTAACATGCTGCAGGACTTGCATTTATAAAATTTCTTTCTTAATTCTTTCTGACCATGTTCAATAATGTAACAAATTCAATTTTTTGTTCTTATCCCCTCATACAGAAATACCATTTTATCCCAATTACTCAGTGCAGCTTAATCGTATTCAGAAGATTAAGGTTTTATATTAACAGTGAAGTGCATGACACTACTTAGACATTGGGTACTTTACCCTTTTGCATTACACACGTTCTGCATTGAGCAAGTTGTGCTGTAGTACTTCTAAAGTTTAGAGAAATGAGTAGTCACGTCCTTCGGTCTGATTTTCTTAACCAGGGATATCTAGGTCAAATACACCATGTCTGGACGAGAATTCTAGAGGTCGGCTACACTGATGACCAGTTTTTGTTGTTTCCCCAATCTACAATTATAATGCGAATTAGGCAACAAATCTAGGGGAATACCGTAGTAGTGCCCTAACAAATGAGCAAAGGGCCGTGTGCAATATATCCTTCCGCGTTCAATCTTTTAGCTGCTCGGAGGGAAGGGCATTGCCATCCAATCGAGAACTTCGTTTCGCCTTAAACGTTTGGTATTGGACCTCTCGAATGAATGGCAATGCCCCCTTTTCCTTACAGTACCTAACCGTAAAGAGAAACTGTGTTTAAATGGCAGTATAGGTCAGCGTCGGATCAGGCCTGGCAGAGGGCGAGGAACACCACCATCATCGGCAATACAATATTCTCTAACGTCGTTAACGGGACCAGTGAGTGTCGCAGTTGCCAGCACAAGTTGCGGGTTCGGTGGTGTAACGGGTAGCGTATAGGACTGTGAAACCAAAGATCAAACTTGATCGAAGACGTGAATTTTTACAGGGAAAAAATTCTTTGTTAGCCTTCCTTGTGTGTCCTTGGGTAAGTGATACCGTCAGTCACATGTACTAGATTTACTGCATGTAAAATATCTTCAATCCTGACAGAAGCCTCTGAGATATATTTTTTATTTGCTAGGCTGTCCGGGCCCGTAATGCAGGGTATTACACCTTGAGGAAGGTCGCAGAATGGCGACCGAAACGTCAGCACCTTCGCCATGGACGCGGCGTCACCCGGACAGCCTAGTAAATACTGACTCCGGGCGCGGGAGTCTACGTTCTCACACTGAGATATATTCAAATCGTCTGTTTCGTCGCCCGAGTCAAATCTTCTTTCTCTTCTAGATGGTGAAATTTCTTCTCTTCTAGATGGTAGAGATTTCTTCTCTTCTCTCTTCTAAATGGTAGCGAAATTTGCGGCGTCAGACGGATGCCTTACTTTATGCCTCATCACGAACGAAAAGGAGCTAACTAAAAAGAGTTTGTCTCAGGGTCGCTGCTGTCGGAGGCGGGCTACGACCTGTGGCTGGAGGGCGGCGCGCTGCGTGGGGGTAGTACGTCAGCCGTGCCACCGCCGCATGCCCACTAACTAACAAGTTCGCACCGCCGTTTGGCGCAGGGTCGCTGCTGTCGGAGGCGGGCTACGACCTGTGGCTGGAGGGCGGCGCGGGCGAGTGCGGCGTGCTGCTGGGCGACGGGCGCTACGTGCGCCAGCCGTGCCACACGCGCATGCGCTTCGCGTGCGAGGCGCGCAGCAGCGCGGCGGCGACGGCGCGCCGCCTGGCGTCGGGCTACGAGGCGGTGGGCGACGCCGACGCCGGCCGCTTCCGCCTGTACGAGGAGCCGCTGGCGTGGGCGCTGGCGCTGCGGCGCTGCGAGGCGGAGGGCGCCACGCTGGCGGTGCCGGCGTCCGAGCGCCACGCGGGGCTGCTGGCCGGCGCGCTCTTCACGCGCGCCCGCGCCAACGCGCGCCTGCAGCGCCACGGCTTCTTCGTCGGCGTCACCGACGTCGCGCAGGAGGGCCAGTGGCGCACCGTCGCAGGTACCGCACTATTCTCCGAATAACGGTCGATTTTCAGCGATTTTTACATGGGCGAGTAACTGATCGGTCGAGCAGAAATTGCTTACGCGGGCGCTGTGGGGGATAAGAGGGTTTTGAAGGAAAGTATATATTACAGGCTGAATGTGGAAATGGAAAAATGGGGAAGAAGGTGGGTACATGCGAGAGTTCTGGCCCGGGTACTCTGGTCACTAGTATAAAAATTGTACATATTCAATGCTTATCGTAATCTATTTGTAACCACGTTTACGGGATTTTATCTAAAGAGACACTTTTAAAGATATATTACTTCGCACTGGCTATTAAATATTCGTATTATCGAGGCTTTTCAAAGAAAATTTCAGGTTAATTGGTAAAGTACATCGAGAATTGTGGATAGAGAAAGAGTAGTGAAAAAATTCGAGTTATCGAAGATTTAGACTTATTCGAGCTTTACTGTACTGTGAAATACCCAAATGAATGTCTAGATAATACTTAATCTCTATCTTTATTGACATTTAATTAATCTAATTTTCGACTATTACCACTTTCCGTTTGTTCTATAGAAACTCATATGATATCAATCTAAAAATATTTCTATCATTGACATTCTCTGCTCATAAATTAGCCCTATGCTATATTTAATATGCTGATTCTATTCCAATTTATTTATGGGCATCGACATACAGCATGCTAGTGGACGTTCAATCTGTACAGAATTGCGATCTCTGGAAGTTCAGTCAATTAACATTTTCTATCGCATCTAACTACAAATTATCAGCCTTTTTACGATAAAATAACTGAACATATATTAACAATTTTGATGTACACCTTTAAATGAGCTCATTAATTGAACTGTTGTTTTTTCTCTTGTATATCAGAGTTACCCTCCTGTTCAGGTCAAAACACAAAGTTCTTGGCTTCCTAAGATGTTTACGCGCATAAGTGACTTCTTAGTTGTACTCCGGTTGAAACGTCTGCCTCATTATCTCTCTTGACGCTGCGTATTTGCAGTTAATGTTTGTGTCTCGCCTAGCGTATTCTCTCCCAACGTCAAATTCTGGTCAAAAATGTCACCCGGGGTGATGTAAGTTCGTTACCGGTTCGATAAATACTTACAATTAATTCTCACGTGTCCGCACACTTTCACTTTGCTGTGCCACGTATGGGTACCTATTAGCGACAACCTACGTTTAATACGAATTATTGAATGCAAAAAACGTGTACACAATTTTCCTATCATATATTTCGTGAATGTCTATTTAAAATTTCACTTAACATACAAAAAACACTTTTAACATCTTTAGATTACTGACATTAAACTCTGAAAATATCTGATCCATTTTTGTATTTCTCAGTTCCCTCTGATTGAAATAATATTCCGCATCCTAACACTGCGCGTCCTCCAAGTGACGATCGCACCGAATCAGCCGATGTGACTTCGTCAAAAGCTGTCGATAGAAAGAGATTGAATATTAGAAATTTCACCATACTATTTCTCATTACGCCTCCCGCACCAATATTCTTTATGCATTACAAGGAACTTTTTACTTCCTGTTCCGTCACATTGCCATGCTCTCGTCGCTGCAACATATTTTTTATTGTTCTGGTTGCCCTGACAACCTGTATTCTTAGACTTAGTTTGCTTCTATATATATATAATTATAGATATATATAACTATATATATATATATATATATATATATATATATATTGACGCTCAATACACAAATATCTTGATACCATTCATTTTAAATAAAACGGACGCTTTCTGGCTTTTCACAGACCATACTGTGTTTCACTTGTGTATAATCTAACTACATGCTGAGTTATTTCAGAGCCCAGATCACTGTTGTACATCTGCAACGGCTCTCCATGAGAGTAGTACGGTTCGTGTTCCGAGGGCAGTGGATTTTCGGCTCTAGTCTTATACGTAGGTCGTATTCAGCCGCTGCTTGAAGGAGAACTCTTACAACCGGCTGCTCTGGACGGTAGTCTTTTGTTTTCCTGACGGGTTTCTCCGATGAATAACAGGTAGAATGCTGAAACAGCATCCTAACAAATAGGTCACGGACCATGCCCGATAATTCCTCTTCTTACTTTTCCATCGTCGCGGTATTGATACACTCATGTACATGCATTAAAGTACCACACACGTCGGAGGTCCATTTTGGAGCTCAGAGCTACGCTCGCCAAGGGCGGTGCGGAGATCCTCTGCAAGCAGCCGGCATGTCGGTGGATGCGGGATCTCAGCACCTCCGCGAACTCCCGGTTCGAAACATGTTGTATATTCAGGAACAATTAAGAAGACAACAGTTCTTATCAACAATGCAGGTTTATTATTCCAAGTCCAAAAGCATGAACCAAGTACAAGCCAGTTCGCCGAATTTCAGAAAAAGCCCCTTTCATTGTGCGCGGTCTGCGCGATGGTGTAACGGTTACGGCCTTGGTGTACCGGATGGTGTAGCCGATGGTGTAACGGTTAGCGTACCGGACTGTTGTACCCAATTGGAGGGTTCAAACCCGATCGAAGCTGTGGAATTTTAAGGGCGAAAAAATCCTTCGTACGCCTTCCTTCGGAGGGGAAGTGAAGCCGACTGTCCCATGTTAGTAGATTTACTCGCATGTAAAAGATCCTAAAGCCCAAATGACGCCTCTGAGCTAAATTGAAATCGCCTGTTTCTCGCCCAAGAAATACCTCCTTTCTCTGCTAGTTGGTGAAAGGAGCGTAGCAAAATTTGCGTGGTCAGACGGAAGAGCAAGCCTCATGGCCTGAGTCTCGCCACGTAAAATAAGGCATTAATACAATTCAACTTACAAACACAAATCATCAACCATGTGGAGAATCACAGTTACCAACATTGCACGTCAAATAGCACCTTGGTACCTCGTCGCTCACTGCGCTCGTACGCTGCACTCGGACCGTCACCTCCGCCGCTTCATAGCTCCCTAGCCTGGGGAGCGAGTCTCCCCTTTCCCCGCGCCGTTCCGGCACAATGGGCGGCCCGGCCCCCGCTGCCGCCCTGCCCCCTAGCGGCGCCTCCCAGCACCTTCAATTGCTGGGCCCGACGCCCAGTCGGCCGGTGCCAGTGTGCCGCCAGCCCCTCCGGCGCGCCGCTGGGCCCGCCACCGCGGCCCTATCTGTTTATGCCATAACAAAACGGACACTACACTAATGGGCGTTCCCGGAAACATCAATCCGTCTAGTCTAGCCTAGTCTAATCTAATCTAAGGTGGTCATTACAGGAGCCAGCCTGGGCGCAGCGGGTTACTCTTCGTGGAAGCCAGGCGAGCCCTCTGGCGGTCGCCGAGAGAACTGCGGGGTGCTGCTGAAGGACGGGCGATTCGCTGACCACCCGTGCACGGAGCCAATGCCCTACTGCTGCCAGGAGAACATCGCACCTACAGACTCAGAAGATCTTGTCGAGACTCGCGGGCGCTATCGGCTCCATAAGAAACCCTTGACTTGGTTCGAAGCGGTGCTGGCTTGCCAAAGAGAAAACGGCACGTTGGTGACGCCTGTCTTACGAGAGGGGGAATTGCTGACGAATATGATGAACAGCAACCAACGCGACATGTATGGAAATCGTATAATTGAAGTGAATTCGATACACGTCGGTATATATGATTTCTTTGGAAATGAAACTTGGAAGAGTATTAATGGTAAGCTTAGAGTTAAGACATATCTGACTACATTATCAAACAACCAATACTATTTCCCAAAGAATAGAGAATAGCGCAAACTTTTACCGACTTCTTTGATTTGGTTGAAACTTAGTATATGAGATAGACGTTTTCATTTAAAAAGAACATGAAATACAGTTACTTGAGCTAGTTTTCAATTTCCCTGTTTTTAATATAATACTACACTTCTCTAGAGAAAATGGTACTGTACAATTCTTTCATTGGAATGTTTTTAATATATCCGCAGCAATTCAAAAGCTCATCTTTAAACTGTTTGTACCGGAATGTGAAAATTATTTAAAAAACGCAATTCCTTCTTCTTCTTCTTCTTTCTTCTTTTCTTCTTTTCTTCTTCTTCTTACTTCTTTTCTTTCTTTCTTGCCTGTTTCTAACGCTACTGTGTCTTCCGGCGCCCTAATCTTCTTCTCCAGTCTTCATGTTCTTCCAGGAATCAGGATTAAACGTTCCACTCTAGAAGTATTTTCTGAATGGTCGTTCATCCTGGTCTGGTCTGGCCAAAGTTTTTCTCCTTTCACTTGGTTGACATTTTAAGGTCTTCTAGGGGAGTCTTCTCTCGTCCATTCGCTGTACATGTCCAAACCAAGTGAGATGCTTCTTTTCAATTTCCTCTATAATATCATGTTGCAGATTCATTATATCCTTAACCTGCTCATTCCTAATTCTTTCCCTTCTAGATATTGCTGCAGCTCATCGAAAGAAATCCATTTTCAAAGCTCTCAATGTTCTTTTCTGCTGTTCCGAGAGCTCCATACAATGAAAAACTTTCAATCATATACATTTATATATTCTAATTTTCGTTTTCTTGCTTATATTTGGATCCCAGATAACTGCATTCAGGGCTCCTAAAACTTTTCTTCCTTGAATGAGTCGGGTTTCACATTTCTCTCCATAAAAACCCTGTTTTCCTATTGTTGTTCCCAAATACTTTATGTTCTCTGTTGGTCTTATTATTTCTCAAGTTTCCATAGTCAATACGTCATGTGTACTGTCTAGACTCCAGTATACTGTTTTTCTAGGTTGAGGCTTAGTCCCCATTTCTTATAATCTTCTTTTATCTTCCTAGTCATATATTTAATATCTTCTTGTTCTTGCGCCATCAGCACCTGATCATCAGCGTACTGTGGGGTATAGAGTGCTGTATTATCCTCAAGTGGTATTCCCATCCCAGCACATTATTTTTTCTATACATGTAACCCTACATTAACATACATTTTAAAGAGGGTAGGTGACAAAGAGCATCCTTGCCGTAGTCCTTTTGATATAGGAAATGTTAGTGTCATCTGTTTTCCAACTTTCACTTTTCCTTTTTGATCTATATACAATGGCTATATGGCAAAAGATTTTTGGCAATTTTATTAAGATTTTTTTACATTACTTTTATTCATAACTTCCCATAAATTTATTACTGGCACACTTTCATACGCCTTTACGATATCAAAGAAGACCGCGTGAAGTTCTCTCCCTGTTTGCCATTTCTTTTGCATCACCTGGGACAGACAAAGCAGGTTATATAAGGAACATCGACCCACCCTAAAACCATTTTGTTCTTCTTCTTCATACTCCTTGTATCCATCTTCTATTAATTCTCTTCCATATACCTTACTGAACGTGTTTGCCACTGCTATCCCTCTACAATTTTCACATATGTCTTTCCTTCCTTTCGTATATATTGGTGTATATAAGCCATTTTCCAGTCTTCTGGTATATCGCCTCTATTTATACACATATTCATTAGTTTCGTCGTAACGCAATTCCTAAAATATATAAATTTTGGCATATTAATCAATATAGACATTTTACTCAAATAACTCTTTTCTAGTTGTTTATAAAAAACTAGCAGATATAGCCTATGAGGGGTCAATAAAAAAGAAGGGGCCGGAGAAAAGCATTTTTGTTTTTGCATGGAATGATCCTTACTACATGCCAGTTAAACAAGTTTCTTTACTTACACACATTCCTTAAAAATAATGAATCTATATCTAACTTATTGCTTGGAGACATACAGGTATACATTCGCCACAAACTACTTGAGAGTTATTTTTAAAATATTATCACAAAACGGTTGTCTTGATTATAGTTAGTTATTTTTATATCACTCACAATCCAACACCAAACTGAATATGGAATTTAATGATTTTTATACTAATTTGTTGCAGAAGAATCACAAAATTTGAGGCAGACCGTGAATTATTCGAAGAAGAGGATACATTATCCTAGAACCTTCGATGAGTATGGATCACCTGAAAGAAATGATTACGATGATTTTGACAATCATCCACTCAATGAAATGTTTACCGTCCGCAATGAGTACGGTAACCACAAATGCGTGAAAATGGACTATTATGGTAATTTTGAAAATCAACAATGCTTTAATAAACTACCCTACGTGTGCAAACGTAGGGATTGAAACGTCAATAAAATATAATGTATTGTTGTCGACTGAACCATAGATAAAACATTAAAGTACTTGTCTATGAAAATATAACGTAAGCAACATCAATATAATAGAAACATTCTTGTCTTCAATAACTAATGTATTACGTGACAGTCAGTAAAAAAAACAAAAAAAAACAGAACGAAACGGCGATTTTCTTTGTTATCCTCTCCTGAATGTCAATATTATAACTTTCTGAGGTTTTAATGAAAATCGGACTTACAAGTGTAACAAAATTGAAGGAAATTTTGAGACAATTTTCAAAATTTTCTAAAGTCTTCTTCTGAACTACTCTTAAAAATAAAATATCTATTGCAAACTGACAGGGATACGAGATCAGTCAGCTAAACCGAAGTATATTCATTTAGGTAAAATTCCTGTGAAAGGTTTAAGCGCGTGTTATTTACTGGGAGACAGACTCACGGACAGACGTCCGTTTGAAGAAAGTAGATATGATATGAGTGACTTTTTGCTTTCGGAATAAGAAAGGTTGCGACGCTAAGCCGAGTTGCGAAATGCTGAGGCCGCGCCACTGATGCCAATTATAAATTCACGGAAACATTAAAAAATTGCAATTTTCATATCAATTAAACAAAATTAAGTTTATAACTAGTGATATTTCTTATTTTAGCATTATGACATTTATTTATTGTATTTTCTTTGTCTTAACTTTGATAAATCAAATACATAAATATGTTGTTTGTTGTGTTGGTATTGCAGCGAGCCATGAACTATTGAAAATTCCCGCGCGGGTGTAAGTAATCAGAAAGGTACGGATGGGTTTTAACAATACTTTTACGTACTTTCTTTCAGGTCGTTAACACTCAGCAATAAACTAGTAAACAATAAAAGTATTTTGATATTATGTGCGAGTAATGATTCGTTTTTGCACGATCGAAGTTGAGGGATTGTTGCTGAGTCGATAGATCGAGACAGAAAAATCGTTTGAGACGGAGGAAAAAATTATAATTTTGTCCATGAAATATTAATATTTTTTCTGCTACGGTATAAAATCTATTCTATTACAAAATGTGACTTGTTTCATCTCTTTCCTTCCTGTTTCTTCCTGTTTGAAGGCCTATGTTCAGCGGAGTCAAACGCGCGAGGGGTTACGATTCGGATTCTCTGTCATCTGCGTCAAGGAGGCTGCGGGTTCGAGTACTGGGTAGACATGGTCGTATTTGAAATTGTTTCTTCACCCCTCATCATCATCATCCTCCTATCACACTTCACAATCGTCACATCCTATCACACTTAACCTACCACCTATCACAATTCACACTTCAAGACGTATCAATCTTGTCGTACTAAGGGATACAGCTGAAAAGCTGATCCTGGAAGAATTACACACGTTAATCGTGTCACGTGGTAAGTAATGGCGTACATGCCAATATTATTATTATTATTATTATTATTATTATTATTATTATTATTATTAATAATAATAATAAATATAATAAATAATCATAATAATAATGGTAATGATAATAATGATTTATTTTTTGTGGCAAGACTCAAACGACAGGACCCGCACTTCTGCCTAATCAGGAATGAATACGGAAGGTCTTGGCCTTAGATCTGAGAACGTAGCAGTAATTTGTTACCAGAAAAATAGAAAGATATTGATGGAAAAGCTTAGTCTTGAAACTTAACTGTGAATCGTGGGTGTACTAAGGGATTTGTGAAGATGACGGGAAATGTTTTCTTAAATAGTTATTAATTCGTTAATGAGTAGTTAGTAAATATCAGTTAGTAAAAATTGGTAATACATTAATATTTTATTGGTTAGTGATTAATTAGTAATACGTTTCTTAACATTTGTTCTTATTAATTACAATTTCTGCCACGATTAATTTGATTTGCCGTGAATTTATTTTATTTTCATATTTCACTTCTTCCCTACCTACTTATCATGCGTAAGTTATTTTCACACTGCGACGTCCATCGCGAAAACATTCTTGTACGCACGGAGACAACGTTTATCAGATAATTTAAGAAAATACTATCTTCATGCACGCCTAGCAATTAGTATAAACTCACATTTGTATATAGTAGAAAAATTGAACTTTGAGCATTCTCTATATGCCACGAAAGAACTGCTTTCACTAATGGTTGTCTAAGAAACACAATTTTTTGTATCAGGAATCCCCCGAATTCCACTACAATCTTTGTTACAAATCGCTGCAATTCTTAACATTTTAATTTATACACTATATAATTGCTCACTCTCGGCTACGAAACGGGTACATTTTACATTTCATGTACCATACATTCTATGCCTTTCCAACATGTCGAACATCGCGCCACGTCTCAGGTTCGACCACGAGGTTCGTGGTAATCTCCCAAACCTCTTGTCCCAGGCACCTGCATGCCGGCCGGACGATCTCAACGCAATGTTGAAGCAACGTTCGCTAACTGCATCATACAAATTTAACTAAATAATAGCTCTTAAAAGCTATTATAATTCACAATAATCAAATTTACATGCAACCATGTATCTCTTTCGACTCTAAGCTAATCACGACTCAACGTCTCGTTAAACACATATTGTAATAACCGGAATCTGATTGGCGGAGCCACTGCTTACGCTTTACGTTGCTTCTAGATAAAACTATTCTCTCGTGATGTGCCGTGTGCATGATTGCATTATAGCTGGCAATCAAAGCATTGACATTATAACAATGTCTGTTTCCATAGCATACGAACTAACTTTCTACAGTTCACAAACAAGCTTCTTTGCATTGAACTTGTGAAGTTTTTACAAACTGTGAATTGTAATGTGCTATGCAATTATTTCCGGTAATTGCAAGCTGAAATCATTGTCTGTTCACAACTACTAATTGTGAACAATACAATGCCATATAAATTGCATTGATCATTTAACTGTGATTCATGACAGTGAAGTCCATTGCTTCGCCCTCGTAGTTCCAACATGTCTAAACTTGTATCACGCAACAACTCGCTGTGATAGTGCCTCCATGCGCCGCTGTGCTGCGCATTGCCAGATGTCGGTGCGTGACGTCACGCCGCACACTCCATCCTCAACTGGTTGAGTCCGCAGTGTTTGGTATCACGGTTCTACGGCGAACTTTTTACCATGTTTTCCTTTTCAGGGCAAGTGTAGCATGATCATTTTTTGTGTTTAATGTCAATTTGTTCATCCTAAACTATTCAGATATTTTAAATCAGTAGTTAAATGACACATGCCTCACGTATTCACAACCATTCAGATCATTTTCAAGAGGAAATGCTGCTGCATAATTGCAACAACATGTAATCTTTACTTAATTAATTATATGTTTGTTGCTACTCAGTTCTTTGCCTACTGAATTCTCTCAGGATAACAGTAACTCCTCCTGTAGATATAACTGTTTATGGGCAATGGGTCTTTGCCGTTGTTTCTCGCACGGCGGTCCTCCGAGTTGTGAAATAAGCTACCAGGTAACCATTACTACGTAGCATGGTGTTCATAATAACACTGAGAAGTTAGTTTTGCTGAAAAGAATACTCTTACTGTTAGGAACAAAAATGTAATAAATTGCCCACCAATTAAGTCGCAGAACACGTTTTCTACCTTCTTTGTTAATCAAAGTTGAAATAATGTTGCAATTTCTTAATGAAATGCACAAAAGTCCCTTCTTTTCTATATATTGTTCAAAAATAACCATTTCTATCAGAAAAAAATAAAAAAAACTTTTTCACATATTTTGTTAACTAATTTTGGACGTCTTTAGAAATAAAATAACTGACGAATTTCTTTCATTTGGGACTCATTCAGCGATGTTATCAACTATTTTCGGGGAAATGTTAAAAATGTTCGATACGATAGTATTGTTAAAACAATGCTCAAACATTTGAAGACTCCGATGTGATATAAACTTGAACTTTCTTCATTCTCATCTTGAATACTTTCAGAAAACGTACAACACAGTAGGAAGAATAAGGAGAATGGATTCATCAGGAAATAAAGCAAATTGAAATTATTTACCAGGATTGTTTGGATGTCACCATGTGATTGGGATGTACTGAACACTGCTGGTCATTATTTAGAGATAACACTTGCTTTGTTCAAAAACGCCTATTAACACAGATATCATTTTTAGCAAACCAAAGGAGAAAATAGATTTTCTCCTACTATTTCACTTGTCTGCCCGTGACGCAAGTAACCAATAAGAAGCAAGAATATATTCAAATTAAACCAATCTCAGATGTTTATCGCCATACATTTTGTCACTTTGTTTACCTTTTTCTTTCCGCTGTAATGACTGTTTACCCTTTTGATGTTACTGATAGCAATTTTTTGAAGAAGTCTATAAGAGCGTATATGAACATCAATATAATATTAATATAAGTGTCGTTTTGATAATGTTTAAAACTCTGAAATATAATATATTATTAAATATTCAGTGCTGAAAACAGCAAAGGAAACAGGGAAAGAGTGTGGAAACAATATTACGAATTTTGTGAAGAAAGAAAATACAACTGGACAGTACAAACTACAAATGAAGAAATTACACATAGTTCATATTGAAAAATTAGATGGTAAAGAGTACAAAGAATATACTATGAAAACTATGTGGAACGTTATAATGAAAATTATTCAGGAAAATAATTTAATGAGTAAACATGTGTGTTCAATCCATTCGAAATAGTCGAATCCCACTGTTAATTCAGCTTGTACATCTACTTCCACTTCAAATACTTCCACGGAATACAAAGACATGGAAAACTCAACTTCCTACAAATTTACTAATTGTGTTTTTAATAAATGTTCTTGTAAGCACCTTTGTTATAATTGTTTTTTGAAAGTTTTATTGCCATAAAAAACGAAATATAGTTGAAATCATTTTGTGCATTAAACTAAGGTATTCCAGGAGGCAGTGATAACTCTGAGCTCGATGGATGTTTCACATATTTTGGTAGCAATTTTGCTTTTGTTGTGGTATTATGATCATTTTGATATTTCATAGTTCATTCTAAACTACTGTATCAGTGCAGTCAATAATATATTTTGTCATATTTCCAGGCAGATTTTTCAACTCAGCACACCAAAGTTAGGTTTAGATGCTTGTTCAACCCTGTGAAGCCGAAAATATATTATTTCGAAACCTGGGTAATTTACCATTTACTGATGATAATTTTGCAATCTGATGCACTTTTGTAATGTAACTTTTGAAAATTTGTTTCATTATAATGTTCATTTCAACATCCGTTTTTAATTAATAACACTTAAAACAAAGAACTTACCGTTCGTGTAGTCTCTGATCCTAGCTATAGCTCTACATTATACAAAAAAGTCTTAGTGGTTCTACTTGGAATTTGCTGTGCGCATTTTGCCATAGCATCAATTTGGCGCTGAATACGAGTTACACTTTTCTTTTTCTCCTAATCATAGTGTTTGAGAAGAGGTAGGACGACTGTTTGACCTAGCATTGTCCTCCGTTCCTTACTTCAATTATAACAAATTCTACAGCGGAAATAACAAAAAGGAACAACGTTGAAAGTTAGAAAGAGAATAAATGGAAAGAAATCTACATATAAGAAAGAAGGAGGAAAAGAGAAGAGTCGTGGTGACATGAAACATCACACAGGTGATTATTTTTTTCTGAGAAAAAGTGTCTATTCTCACAGAAAGATACCTCTGCAGAGGGTTTTCAAATGTGTCGCGAGCTCTTTTTCCACCACGTCCACGGAATGGCTTCAAAAACTCCTCCGATGAAACGAAATTCCCCATCTCAGAAACGAAAAAATATTCTCCAAATAATGAACCAATGACATGAGCTGTCCCTGACGAATCCATTGGCTGTCTCCTTAAATTCAGATAATTGAAATCCACCATCACCGTCGCCTAAGGTGCTCGAAGCCGTATAATACCTTAGTTTTGCTCATGTTTTTTTTCTCTAAGCCTGTCGTTTATTTTTATCTTTTTAATACATAAAAATGAGAGAGAATGACCTCTATTGCTTCTTTTTTATTCATAATAATTGAGAGAATAATATTTCTATCTTGACTCTCGATGAAAAAGTTTTCTTCCCAAGATTCCCAAACATTTCTTAGTCGGTTTGATCCCCATTATTTTGGTATTGTGGTGACATGTTTGCACTTGAAATGAAATAATTATATGGGATTTCATTGCCAACAATATTGTTTATTTCAATAACAGCTTTTCATGGCTTTAGCCATCATCATCATCAGTTTTCTGCAGTATGAAAGTCAGAAAACGTTTAGGGCTAGTGGTTGTTTAGTGACACTTAACACGCATTTTAAATAGTGTTTGACTTAGCTAATTTACTGGATAGAGTACGTATTATTTACGAATATGTCTGCACAAAATATATTCGAACGTGACAGCTCATGAATATTTTTGCACAAATCGTGTTATTTGCTTCAGGAAGTAGGAAGCTGCTGCCAATCGAAAATGCACCTGAATATTCCATATATTATTAATATTTTGCCTAGGCTCTATTGCTACCACCTTCACTTTTTTCAGGTCACTTTTCAACATCTTGGTCAAACTCACCACTATGATTTTTAAACTGTAGGGAGAACATATAAGAACAACACAAACATACAGAAACATCCACGCTCGAGGCGGGATTTAACCCGCGACCCTTCGAGCCTTTGTGCTGCGGTAGCTACGGCCCTTCAAGCCTTAACGACCTCGGCTACCCAAGATGGCCTCCTTCACTTATTTCTGTTCAGTTCAGCCATTAGTTAAACCAGTGAGCAACCAGTGAGTCGTGTTTTCGTTTCTCATTTTCAGTGGCTAGTTTTTGCTCCTTTATTGTAGTTAAATTTAGATTGCATTAAAGATGAATAATCTTTGCATGCCATAAGCACGAATATTGGATGAATTATATAGTTTGCTTTTACACCGACTGACGTTTTTGTTCCTTTTCTTCTTCTTCTTCTTCTTCTTCTTCTTCTTCTTCTTCTTCTTCCTAGCTGAGAGCTAAGAATCTTGGGTGAGTTAATACATTATATTGCATAGGATCGGAGCTACTCCTCACAGCCACTGCATATTGTTTGATTGGAAGCGAACTTGAACATTTCTCTTATCACCGTCGTATCACGACGCGGAGAAACCTTTGCATTAAGAGCGAAAGCCCCAGAGGTGAATAGCGCGTCTTCTCGGAGCCCACTGCTAATAGTGTCTCGGACGTGCCAGTTCAGTGAATGCAGTTGGGGGTTTGGGAGAGCTACACAAGTGATTTAGTATCTTCCAATCGCTGTAAGAGTTCTTATTGGAAGATTCTTGTAAGAATTTACACAAATAATTTCTAAATTCATTTGAGAATATTAAAAATGGATTTTATGATCGAGAAATTAAGAGTGGGCTATGCGCATCGAAGGTAAACCTAAAATCGACAATGAGACAACTAAAATAACGGTTGATCACAGAGCTCATGCCGTTCAGTTTTATCACATATTCAGTTAAACTCGCAACAGATCATTTAACCCAAACTTTTATTTCAGGAAACAGTATTTATTTGGGCTGCTTTTCGAAGTACACTTTCTAAGAATAAACATTACATTTTGGCATTACAAATAGTTTTCATACGAACAACTTTAGATTGGGGGAATGGCGAAGCGACAGGGAAACCCTCAGAAGAGATTTGCCAACTTTCTAGAAATGAATAGGAATCATTTCCACAAGCCACTCACCGACGACTCCCCTGGTTGTTTGGTGATTGGCGTGTATGAAAATAATGATTACATGACTGGACCGAGTACAATCTGATCTGCGGTTTTTAACTACTGAAAATACAATTAATGTTACGAGACATCCAAATGCTTCTTAAATTGACTCAAATATAATTAAAAGAACTTTCAATTCAAATTCCTCCCAGTTTTATGATTTTTTGTACGGACATACAGGTCTGAAATGAAGTATGTATTGTTTATTTTATTTTAATTCGATGTAGTGAAGCATCATTCCATTACATATTACAGAAGTTGTGATACGAAGAATATGAATAGTACACCGTAATAAAACAATGTAAGACATATTTATAGTATTAATTTACTTACGTATTGCATACATGTTTATTTAATTTTGCAAAAGTTGAATTTAAAGACAATGTAGAAAAATTGGGTACTCAGTTTTGGGTACTTTCATCATGTACGATCCAGTTTGCTTACGCATTTTGCATACAATGCCTACATCCTGTTAATAATATTTGTATTTCAAATTTTTGCTCTGATGATGATCGCTATGCAATCGAAATGATCATAAGCTTAATAAAAAGTATTAAAACCAGACAAGATCTTTATTTATCATAATAATAGAATGTATCTACTTCACCAGCGATCTAATTAATACTTTCATCTGTTTAACCCAACTAGTCTAAGCTGTAATTAAACACACCTTAGAAGATTTTTAGAAAAATTGTGCATTATTCACAAAATTTACTACAACATGGAGTCAATAACAGATTTTAAAGTGTTCATAATACTAGTTTTAATGTTAAGAAATCATTTGATCCTCTGAATGGAAAGTCATGTAACCCCACATAAATTGTAACTTTGATTGTGCGCAGGGGATATATGTACGTAATTAGCATGCACATATGTAAAAAGTTTGTTTCAAACCCAACTAACGTTTGTTGCAAACCACGCACCTCTGATTCACGAAATTCTTATCCGTTTTAAACTGCGTTCACCGTAAGCGGTATGACCGCGAAGTTCTACCAAACGTACGTAATAGAACACCTTCATTTTGCTGCCTTCAGCCTCCCACTTCTCGCTCAGAGGACATGCATTAACACAGCGGATCGTAATTTCGAGTTTCAACACTTCCCCGCACCTCGGGACCTGGCGCTGCAGGGCGTAATAATCGCCTGACCATCGGCGGAAAAAAAGTTTCCAATCAAGCGAGAGAAAGTTCCCCAAACAAGAACTCCAGGACGGCTTCCATTGTTTTGTGCAACGGCTCATTGCGGAGACCGTGTGCTCACACGCACTAGCGCGCGCGCACACACACACACACACACGCATAACTATGAGCATTCGATATTAATTTCTACAGCCTATACTTACGCCGTTACACCGGTGCCCGTTCCTCAAAGATTGCGTGTAATGAGGGACGTGCGCGTGGAAAAAGATAGAAAAAGGCAACTTGAAATGATAGAGTTTAGAAGTCGTGTAATGCTGTAAATAATAGTTCTGTTTATGCCGGGACACTATCCGCTTCGGTGAAAGAAGGAGTGCATCACAGGGTGCGAAAACCACTATGCGTATTCGGAGAAGCGCAAATAATAGACACGGAGTTTAATAAAACGAAAGCAGATATTAGGTAACAACAAATAATGTGAGAGGGGAATTGTAAACCGCGCACAACAGACATGTGAAGGCGAATTAGATGGGTAATGAAACTGGCTGCGAAAATGAGTTCGCCAACGCTCTAGAAGTGAGCCCCGCTCTCAGAGTAAATAGAATTTTCTCATAAAATAGCGCGTTCCGCTTGGAATCGTTTCGCAGCATGTGGCTGCAAATGGGGACGAATTAATGCCATAATTCATAACACGAAATAGTTTGTGAGAACCGTGGCGAATAAAAAGGAAAGTAGGCTAGCTAATGAAAATTAAAATAAAGAAACATTGTTTAAAAAGATTTATTGTTATTTGCTTGGCATTGAATCAGTAATATAATTTCACATAGATCCAGTTTTTCATAACTATGTTACAGGAGTATGTAGTAACATTTTGACTTCATTAATCAATTTGTGAAGGAAATTGTAAACATTTGTAAGAGAAAATTATTTTTTTCTTACTAGAAATTGAAAAGTAGCATCAAATTATCTTTAAATGCAACAAAAAATAAATTGAATGAACGGAAGAATAGATAAAGCACCAATGTTTTATATCGCATGATTATTCTTTTAGAAATGCAACAGATACTTCATAATTGTCATGGAGACGAGTGATGTACATATTACAACTCAACAGTTTTCTTCGATTACAAGTGTAGCAGTTACAGCGCATTATCTCCCTGGAATGTAATAAATTCAGTTAAGCCCCGATTCAAAAGTTATTTTATTTCACGAACTAAAACTCTGGCCCTTTGTATCTCTTTGCCGAAATAGTTTCAATTTGCACTAATACTGTTCCAAACTTTGATACTTCAAGCACCCTCCTTGTTTACCACAATTCGAGGTCGAAGTGGAGTTTTCTCAGTACCTGAAGGTAAGGTTAACTACAATACTGCCCTCTACTACCGTTGGGAGCTTATACTTTCGCCGTTACGTCGTTGAATGTTATAACAGGGCGTTAGATAAAGAACGGATGTAGAAAATACAACACTTCGAATTCATGTAACTTGAATTTTAATAATTATCTAGTATTTCATTAAAAACAAACCGAAATACTGCAAAATCAATCATTTTATATTGAGTAAGATGATTGGGATACATTAATATGTGGATTTTAATTTGGATGTGTGACTTCTAAAGACTGGCTGATTGGTGAGTTTAGGAGTAAGGAGTGTAGATGTTTTAAAACACGTTGGCGGATTTCCATTAAACGGATTGTATGAGGGACGGTGTTGAACGCCGGGGTAATATCAAAGAATGTCGGGATCTCTCTTCTCTTTGTAAGGAGAGTTTATAAATTTTGCAAGGTGGGGAGTCGGATGGCCGCAAGGCGAAGCCAGATTCAGATGGAAGAATAACGAGGTTGAAGGGTGGTGTAGTCTAAGGAGGAGTAGATTTTTGAAGGATTTTTCGCAGATGGGGAAGCGGCTTATAGGTCGGTTATTGGTCGAGAGCCGATAACTTTTAGAAGGTTTATAAATTATGGTAACGCGAGCAGTTTCCAGAAAGTGCAGAATATGACTTCTTGAGACAGGAGTTAAGGATTTAGGTCAATTTCATATTTCGTGGTAGAAAGTCGGAATTGAGAAGGGAGAACTCTATCGGGTACAGGGGTTTTCCTTGAGTCTATAAAAATTGTCGTCTATAGGTAGTAATAATCGTCAGTAATTGTCATACTTCCTGGTCGTTGGTTGTTCAGTTCTATTCTAGGTGAAGGGGCAAACGAGGAGTTTTAAAGTACGTGAAGATAATTTGGCCAGGAATGAGAATGTTTCTTGGAAGCAAGAGTTTGGACAGGTATTGAGCGAAACTGTCTGCGGGTGTGTTGAGAATCGAATCTTAGGTGGTTGCAGGTGGTTACGAGTGGGGATATGGGTAGGGTTTTCTTGTTTTGTCTTTCTGAATTTATAGATGTAGTTGGGGCAACATTTCTCTTTGCACAATTAATCGTATTGTGAGTCTCGAAGTCTGTTAGTGGAGTCTGTTTTTGATGTCACGTATGGATTTGTCCTTGTGCCTCTTGCCATGTCTTCTAAAATCGCCCTGCATTCCACATTAGGCGATTGCCGGAGCAATATCCTACCAAACGGCTTACGGACCGCGCGCCATCTTTCCTTCCTTTTCCTTGTCATATCTTCACTCCTTACTTACACATGAACATGCACTACACTACCACGTCCCGAGGGAAACATGCACTACACATACGGGACTAATTGCCTTGACAGTTGAAACGCCTGGAATCACAATCGATCAATGAATCAACCAATGAATCAATCAATCAAAAATCGCCGTTGCATTTGTCGTTGCGACATATGGTAGCAACGGATGGTGGTGGCTGGCGAGAACATATCTTTCTTGAGGCGGCGCAGCCCAGAGAGGCTGGGAGAAGACGATACAATTTTCTTACGCCCTCGCTCTCCCTCCTCCCTCGCCGCCCCTCGCGCTCCCCGCCCCATCGCCCACCGCATGCACGCCCCCCCCCAGCCCACATCACTCTAATTATAACTTCACGAACTTCATAATGGAACGTGGAGGAAACTATGCCTGACTTCGCAAGCCCTGGCGCGGGGTGCGCTGTTTGATCTACTTCTTTCTTCTCTGTTATTACGTAACCTTTAATAACAAATCTCTCGTTCGGAAGAGGTAAGAGCACCAGCTGAGAATGAATCCCAGATCTATGTTGTTGAGAGGGTAACAAGAAATATCTTGAGAAATGTTGTCTGTTAACAGTTCAAATTTGCATGTCAAAATATCAAGAATTGGTCACTGATAGTTCCCAAGTCAACAAAATTAATTGACAAAATTAACTTAAAACGTGAACCGTTTGTATAATCATCTTCAACTGTTATTCAACTTTTTAGCAAGGCTTACAGACATATTTTTTAGATTTGTGAGAATAAACGAAGGATGAAAATAAACCGCAGATTTCTGTCTTCAACAATTTTTGTTAGGAGTACATGTGTTATATATCGAGAAACACATTCTCATCCTGTTCTATTCTCCTGTGTCGTTCGTTTGTTATTAAATCAATAACTAGATAAAAGTGAAGCAGGAATTCAGCAATGAATCGCAAATCTCAGACTTCCAAGATAAGAGATCTGCGACATTTAGAAACGCCCTTTATTCTAATCAAGGAAAACGATAACATAAAATTTGGAGCCGTTTTTCAGAAATTTTTAATAAAATACCTTGACCTTTAAAAACAAAAAAAAAAAAAAAAAACTAAAATATTCGAATTAAATTTTGAAAACGTCGTTCCAAAATTAATTCGCAGGACCGCGGATTGGGCCAAACCGATAATAACTTATAAATTTAAAAATATTTAATTCTTGTTTTAACTGCATTACAATTTTGAGGAGTTGAATATAATGCATAACATAGAGGCAGGATGCTAGCATTTTTAAATAAATAGTTAACAATGACTTCATAAAAGTGCTCTCACATTAATTATGTAAATGAAAATTAATTATGAAAGGCGTAAATAGAAATGAAACAAGGTTTAATTTATGAACTAAAAACATCTTTACGATTGGATTCGAGGGCGTTGAAACTAGTTTTGAGCTAATGTAAAGTTTTGAAAAATGGGTGAAATTGATAATTTGTAATATTTTTAGTGACGAAAAGTTTAAACGATCGGAAGCAATTAATTTGAAGTCCTCTGTAAATTTCTCAGGGGGTACGAGAGGGGTAATAATAAGGGTACGGGAAAAGAAGGGGCAGACCCTACGCCCACAGAGTATTTGTTGACCATATCTCAATGTGCGAAATGAATATGAAGTAAGAGGAAATACAGGTCATCTTGGGCGAGTGAGTTAGTTCGATGAATGTAGTCTTTTGGTTCAAACACATGAATAACAATGTTGTTATTTCAGTTATCGATTATTATTTCATATTTTAACCTTTACAGTATTGTGATCATGGGGAATTTTCATTCATAAAAAAGACATCAGAAAAGACAAAAAAACGTCGATTACAAAAGATCGATGTTAAAAAATATTGGTACTAATACATCGATGTTGAAAACAAAATTGAAACAAAAACAATAATGTTTTGAAAACATCGTCATCGATGTCGCATCCCTAATATACATGGAAGAACAGAAGATGCTTATATTTCTTTTAGAAAATACCACCGCCCCGACCTCGGTATTTCTTTTACAATAATTCCAAAATAGGACCAGATTTCGCAAGAATTCTACACTGAGCAGATTCATTCGGATCAGCATGATATAGCAGCTCGAGTTTTCACACGGAAATAAAATTGTTGATAAATATTTTATTCAAATCTAAAATTTATATCCTGGTGTTGTTTTATTTGTTCACTATTGAGTGGCAAAAGAGAGGACTACTACAGGCTCTATATTAACGACGGTTGATAAAGATCCGCTCCGCTCAAATCGACTGTTATCCGCATTTGTGCCGAACTATCAAACAAGCACGATTAGAAATTGTAAAATCACATATTTTTCACGGCTCTTGCGGAGCTTTAACAACAAAGCGCCCTACAAGAACGATTGGCAAGTACAGAAAGATTATTTTCCATCACATCTTCAATTTTTATTTTTTTTAACTGAATTGATTTTGGAATTAAGCCTTTCATAAGAAACGTCGCTTTAAAGACGTATATGGAACTTTCTGTAGGTATTTGTGCTTCCTTCACGAAATACGACTTTCTACAGGTGGATTTTAATTCACATATACCAATCTTAATATTAGAAAACTTTTTATTGCAAGTATTCAAACAAATTACTCTTGAAATATTTTAAAATAATTTCATGAAGACGTAAGCTTAGTAGATTGTAGATTCATACAGAGGCTTGAAAACCAAAGCAGTTTAACGTAACTCACAAAGTGCACTGAACCGTATAATATTCAATCCCAGAATCACCTTTGTTTCATAACAACTGTCCAGGCTCTATGGTCTCTAAAACTTCCCTTCGATAAACTCCGAGTGTACCTGTTCCAAGAGCTTGTTCAGCTCCGAGTCGTGTTTTCTGTTTATTTTCGTCCCTTCCTTTTCCTCGCGGCGGCTTTTGACGGAAGGAGCGAGAGAATTAAAGAATTTGCACAAGGGAAAGTAAAATTCCAGACGCTGTCAAACGAGAATGTACCGAGACCAAGGCGCAAGGAGGGTAGGAGTGGGGGTCGGTGGGAGAAGGAGGGGGCAGTTTCGAAGCTCAGTCGGCCAGCAGAGTTTTTCATTAGCATTCCGCGGTGCAGCTCGACCTGGAGGAAATTATCGGGCTGGGTGGCGGGACGTGGCGGCGGGGCGGGGCGGCGTGGCGTGGCGGCGTGGCGTGGCGGCGTGGCGTGGCGTGGCGTGGCTCGCGGCTTGACGGCCGGCGTGAAGCCGGGGCGGACTGACGGGGCGTGGGCGGTACGGGCGGAGCTGTACGGGCGGCCGTGCGCGGGCTGCGTGGCGGGCGCGGGCGGCGTGGCGGGGGCGTGGGGGGCGCGGGCGGGCGTGGCGGGGCGCGGGGCGGGTGGCGTGAGCGGGGCGGGCCTTGGCCGCGCGCGGGCGCGGCGGGACCGGGCGGGGTTGGGGTGGGAGAAGGGGCAGGGCGGGTGGGCGCGGTGGGTGGGGTGGGCCGCGTGCGGCGGGCGGGCGGCGGCGCCAGAGAGACGCAGTTATTTGCACCAGTGGAAAACCGCGCCCCGGAGGTCTGCTCGTTTTCCTCCCCCCCCTCTCGCGCAGGTGAGCAGACTGCGCTCAGAGTGAGACAGGGAGACCTGCGGTGCTGCCTTAGCCAGTGTACAGTCAATTAGGACCACCGTTCGCCAAATGCGAAAACGGTGAGGAAAAGAGGAAATGAAGAGAATTCTGCTTCTCTTACTGGAAGGAGTTTGGAGTATAAACGGTGAAATGCTATTATTTAACCCTTCGACTACCGACAGGGGTAGCTCGTTTACCCCGACGTACAATTTACACATTATTTATTGTTGTATAATTCTTTGACCATAAATTTGGTTGTGAACTAATTTTCGAATATATACCATTGTATCTAATATATTTTTAAAAACGCCAATCGTTACAGTCCCCCTTTGCTTGCGGGGTTTTCCCCGACCAGGTATCTCTCACCAGTGGGGCGCCGGCCCAGTCGAGACAAGTTCTACGCTCTCGACTGCTCTCCCGACCAGTGTGGTAGCGTAGTGCACATGAGTAATTAGTGAGGATAGGACAAGGACCTAGAATGAAAGATCGCACACGAACCGTAGCCTATTTGTTAGGGTACTGATCCGGCCTTCGCCTGACGTTGATCCGAGATCGCGTGGTGTTGGTGCGAGAAGCCACGGAGAACTCCTGATCAGAGCAGCCGGCCGCTAGAATTCTTCTCCAGAGACAGAGCTCGACCTTGTTATCTAGCCAGTGCCAAAAATCCTGCTTCCGTCGGGACTCGAACTCTAAACTTTCCGGTCAGAGGTACTGCAGTGCCTTCAACCGATGTCCTGAGCCACATACGTGGGTTTTGCTACTCCATTTTCAGGGACTGAATTCTCTGCTCTAACCATGGGAAAGCTGTTCGGCGTGAGTGGTCATAAACAATACATGTACAGGTATTTTACGACTTTGAAGTCGTAAACACTACCGAAACAATAACTTCAGCGTACGGTTAATCAATCACTCACTCAATTTGTCATTATCTGCCAATAAAATTCTGTCATAAACAGGAGCATTTTTTGTCAATAATTCACAGGTAAGTTATAACCAATAAACTGACGAGATATTTTAAATACTTGAAATTCAACAGAATTCTTAATATCAAAGTTAATGCACTAAGTTTTGTAAATAAATGTGCTTGTTAAGGGAACCAATCCAGTACGTTCTCTATACAAACTTCCTAATCGAGTAAGCGCCTAGCTTTTTCCAGAATAATTTCGGTTAAAAAGGAAATGTGCCTCAGAGAAATCCCTCCTCTTTTGATATAGCGCCTCTCGTTCTTAACTAGACACCACTGAAGAACTGTATGCACTTCAATTTTTTCAACTGTTTACCTCTCAAGTGAGCTATCGATTTAAGAAATGTGCTAGTATTGGTCATTTTGTGAAAAGTAACAAATAAAGTTTGGGTAATTCCGATGTATCCATGACGCCAAACAACCGAGGAAGGAGGATAATATTGTATTTCAAAGATTTCACTGCTCGGTTTGGTAGTATTCCGTGGTTTCTCCAAACAACACCAGGCGAATGCCGGAGCAGTATCCTACGAAATGGGCTACGGACCTCGCGCGATCTTTCCTTCCTGTTCCTTGACCTATCCTCACCCCTTACACACACACACACACAAACACACACTACACTACCACACGTGTCCGGCAACCAGTCAGGAGCCTAGAGCTTGTCGCGGTTGGGGAGGTTCCCCGCAGATGGGACATAGCTGGATGGAGAAAACCTCACCAGCCAACGGTAGGTCGGCGCCGAATCTCTCCATCCAGAGGGGGAATATCGCCGGCTCCTCCCGTAATAAAAAGTCGTGCTTTACTTTTACTGAACTAATGGCCTTAGTAGTTGACGCGCCCAGAATCACTAATCAATCAATCAATCATTCTATGCCTCAATCATTTCTGTTAAGCTTTATTGAGCCGTATTTACTAGGCTGTCCGGGTGACGCCGCGTCCACGGCGAAGGTAGGCACCCGGACAGCTTAAAAAATACTGACTCCGGCCGCGGAAATCTACGATCTTCATTGAGCCGGTCTTGGAATCTGGATGGACTTCTTTGCTTCCTCCGTGCGTTATGCGCCATCGCAGGCACCGACTCCCAGAGACTCCATAATATTGCGTCAGTGCCTTGTTTATCTTGGGACGCGAATTCCCGAACAGTGGATTCCACCCGCTCCACATCACGCAAACTTTTTATACGCTTCTGAGCGCAATATCTCCCGTTATGCTCGCATCGCTGCATATTGCATTTTTATACATATAACATTCTTTTTTTTATCATTTTTTCAACTGTTTTGCCGAGGCGAGCGAAGGATTTATTTGGAGGCAGTGAGTGATGCAAGCAGGTGTGTTATTAAGAATATCATGCCTCGCACTCACTTCGCCAGAGGGAGGAACGAATCTTTCCAGAAGTGAACCATCCCGATGCATTGAGGTCAGCGAATCTTCTTGCCTTGGAACCTAAGTCCATATAGTTGCAGCTAAAATGAGTACAGGGAACATTTTTTCATTTCTTTCGATTTTTCCTTATAAAATATTTATCAATCCACATTACGCGACCTGATGCCCATATGTCCACCACGAGATGTGAATTCTGGGCTTGTCAGAAAGCGAGAAGGTTTGTCCCGAATAAGATTATAAGCTATTGCGTGTAAGGGGGGACAGTATTGTCGCGTAGTGTCGGCTGGCGCGGTGATATTCTCGCCGTGGTAACCGGGAGAGGTGGCTCAGGGCATCAACTGATTTCGCTGCTGTGCCTCTGACCGGGAGGTCCTAGGTTCACGATACGACGGTGGCAGGATTTTCGGCACTCGTTTGCCAGCTAGTTTCAATTCAATAGCTACCTGGAGGAGAATTCAAGCGGTCGGCTGCTGTGATCGGTAGTTTTTCATGGTTTCTTTGATCAACACCAGGGGAATGCCGAAGCAGTACCCTTACAAGCGAGACACGGACCGTGCGCAATCTTTTCTTCCTCTTCCTTGTTCCATTCTCACCCCTTCCTTACACTCGCTTTCACTCACGTGTACTACACTACCACACCTGTTGGGAGCTTAGAGCTTGCTCCGACTGGGGCGGTGCCCCGCTGGAGGGAAATACCTGATTGGGGAGAACTCCATTAGCGTACGTTAGCGCGGGATCTCGCCATACACTGGGGAACGACCACCGCCACCACCCGAGGAAAACGATGCACTTCCCGTACTGGACTAATGACCTTAGCAGTTGACGCTCCTGGAAACGCTAACAATCAATCAGTCAATCAATCCTGCGTGTTCTTTGTTCATTTAATAGTAATGTTCTCTTGGGCACACTAGTAAAAGTAATACTTTAAATGTATTTCGGTCAGGAAATTCTTATTTCATCCTATTCATGGAGTACGAAATACTATAAATGTAATGTTAGAGATGGAGGCCGGCTGTGGTGGTGCAAAGAAGACGTCAGGGATAAGAAAACGCGGAGGCGGAGGGGCCGACGGGTACGGATGAGGGGGCGGCGTCGGCGGCAGGGCGCTCGCGGACAGCACGATGAGGGGCAGAAGCCGCGGGGGGAGAATGCGACGGGGAGGGGAAGGAGATGCGGTTTGGGGGGGGGGGGCGAATGAGCCCCGAAATCCGAGCGCACCCTCCGCTCGGCTAATGGAGGCGGCAACGCGAGCGAGGTGTCACGTGGCAATGGAGGCTGACGGCCGCTCTCATGTCGGGCGCCGCCGCCGCCGCCGCCGCAGCCACCACCCGACGGCCAGCTCTAACGCAATCCACAACTATCCTCAACGTCGGGAGAGTCCCGAAGTCAATTATTTGAGTTGACGCACGAATGGATTTGAAAGAGCAGCTTTCTGCAGCTCCTGCTGTGCAGACCAACATAGCAACGGCGGAACGTTCGGGCCTGCAAGGTGAGGTCTGCGTAAAAGAAGGCCTATTTTGAGGAGATTTTTTTTCAATTTAAGAAACTAACACTACTAATGTTTGTTATACACTTTTATAAAGGGGACCTGGGCAAATGTTTTGCGGACTGTCTTGCACTCATTCCGTTACGATACTGCAACATGGGAAGCAGTGAAGCAACGTTTTAAAGCTTTCTGGGCATCTACTTCAAGATCTCAAACAAACTGTACAAATGACAAAAGCCGCGCTTACACGGTCTGTACATTTTTTGTATAAATTATGACTATGGGATCCACCGGGAAACAATTGAATTGCGCCGTTGGAGTATTTCCATTGGCGGTAATTCTGTACGTGCGCTCTGGCTCTCTCTTAAGAATTAATTAACCATGATGAAAATAGAGAAGAAATATACGAAGGCGGGAATAGGGTAAGAGGTAGTTTTTCACAACATCACTTCAAAGAATTGCACCTTGACTCACCTAACCACAAATTCAAAATGACTAATTACCGTCACGTCGACGGGTAAAGAAATCCGTTAGTGAACGATTCTGTAGCTAGAGGCGCTTGAGTCTATCTGTACGTTTTCTGCATAAAAACTACGAACGTGCTCAAATTTTTTTGCAAAAGTCGTGCAGTCTGGTTTCCACATTTTCTGTACGTCTAATCCTCACGAAAACAGTACCGTGTATGCCGGCCTATAGGTGATGCCATCGTAAGTCTCATTGGAAGAGAATGAAAATGAAGTTACATGGTACAAACGATGGCAATGAGCCGGCAATGGGAGATATGAGATGGCAATGGGAGATATGTATAACATCATGACGAAGGTGAAACACAAATTTAAAAATATCAAATTAGTTATAAGTGGTGCATGAAGGAAAATAGTGAAGGTACAATAACACATTCTTTCAATATTTTCAATTTTCAAAAAATCAGTTATTTCAAAGAAAATGAGACGTGCACTATTTCATTAAGCGCCCTTTACGCTATCTGAGGACAAAGTTTAATTAAAAAATGATTCCACTTTGAAGAAAATGTTGAAAACTTGAAAATTTCGAAAAAAATAAAAATTCCGATCTGGACTGAACGTTTTCCGTACACCCAATCTGCACTAAAACTGTACCGTGTATACCGGTCTATGGGTGATTGGGAGGTTGTGGGTTCGATCCCTGCAGAGGACGAAAGTTTGCACGAAGCGTTTAACATCTCTGAGTTAAACGAATTCCAAATTCGGGAGTTTGCCGAATTCGAATTCGTTTACCGTGTGCTCTACTCAATACTTCTGTGGTGACCTTATTCCTTCTACGCGAATGCCCTGGAATATGAATCCTGGAGTATGCCTTCATTCCCTCTACTGCCCTTGCCATCCTTGGGTCCGAGCGATGCTTTGATATCCCTAGAATTGCCAATTTAAAAAAAATCAATGAGTTCATCAGTGCAATTGTTACTAGCCTGTATGTTCTCCTGACCAAGAAAATATATTATTAATAGTTGAAGGCAGTAGGAGTTTAATTTAAATAGTCGTGTATTTGACACAATTTTTGCTGTATAGCATTAATGAATAGAATATTACACTACACAAATATAACTATCAAGCCACATAAAAACACTGTTCGATAAGTGAATCGTAATGTAATTTATCTCGCATAGTTCTCGTGCAAAGTAACAATGTCATATTTTGCATCACTCATCCACATCATAGACATTTCTGCTTTCAACTAAGGATAGCGTCCTACAAAATGATTAAGCTCACTCCTGTTCCTTCGAAAGAGACGCAGTTCTCCTGCTTGTAGAGTACAAGAATCAATTAGCGAGCGATCGCAAGTGGGATAAGACAGATGATCGATCTCAAACAACGATCACGAGTCAATCAATTTCCTAAGTAGTTCGAACTCATTACCAATGCGCATATCATGTTCGGGGCGTGCTGCTGAAAACCGACACCTATCCATTAGTCTCTTCAGCAGAACTTGACTGTGTAGAGAGGTCGTCCGAAGAGGTGAAAAATGTGTGCTACAGGCGAGAGATGCGTATCCTGGGCCGCGGCATATGTGTGAATCGTAGAGGCCAAGAAACGGCTCCAACATTAGTCACCGGCGTGAATTCTTTGCACACCTCTTTTCAGAACATTTTCGGCGGGGAATCCTCGCGTTGTCGTGAAGCGGATGCCGTGTCCTGCTGTTTTTCGAAATCCGAACTTGTTATGATAGCGCTCATGTAAGCCGTCGACGTGGGAGGTCGTGAAGTAGAAGCACTGCCCGATGGTGGCCATGTTAGTTACTGGAAAAAGGAAAAAAAAAAGTTCCGAGATAGGGTTGGGCGTGGCTTGGCTTGGCTTGGCTTGGCTGATAGGAGCAGGCATGCCGACTTCCAGGAAGACCTTATCCAGTTCTTTCAGCCATGATCAAGATGATTTTAACTTTGAATTATTATAGACTATCAGGATGCAGTAAATTGAGCACATGTGTAGCATTATAGTGCATTCTAGTAAAAACATATTTTCAATAATTGTCTCTGGACCGTGGTTTATTCGTTGCAAAATAGCTGTCTCGTTAATTCGTGATCAAAGTAATTGAATTGTTTACACAAAGGAGTGAAATTTATGACGTGAATTTCAGTTGAAATTAATACTAACAAAAAGATATGCAATAATTTACTGCTGTGTAACTGCTAGTAGCATAATGTAGCAACAGAACAATTGATTAGCACTAAACATTGCAAATACATGCTACCAGAGATCCCCAACAGTGAACTGCACTTATGCACGCGACGGCAAAGGGTGAGTGCTGTGCGCGCACAAAATTATGTTTGGTATTAATGGGTCATTTGACTGATGTTTGATTGACTTGATTGACTGATGTTTCCAGGCACGGTAACTGTATTAGTACAATGACTATGACTATGACTTTATCCCAGGAGTTGGTCTGATATTCCTCTCCCCGTGGATCGTAAGATCAGACGCCGACCTACACGTCTGCTTGAGAGGGATTTCCCTCTCCAGGTATCTCCCTCTAGCGAGGACCCACCCCAGCCGGAACGAGCTCTAATTTCCTACTGGTCTTCCGATTCCTGTGGCAGTGTTGTGACCGGGAGCGAAAGTGTGAGTGAGTGAGTAAGGAGGCGACGATAGGTCAAACAAGAGAAAGGAAAGATCGCTCGCAGTCCATGACCCATTTGCACTCTCCTGCATTTCCCTGATATTGACCCAAGTTACCACGGAAATCTACCTATCACGGCAGGCGTCTGCTGGCATTCTCTATGAGTCAGCGACTGAATTCGATCTAGTTGTGTAGCCAGCGTGGGAAATGCCGCC
>BOPP01000025.1:9638914-9657613 GCA_017312745.1 Gryllus bimaculatus
ATGAGTGTGTGAGGTGAGTGTGTGAGTGTGTGAGAGTGTGAGTAGTGAGTGTGAGTGGATGTGTGGTGTGAGTGTGAGGTGGAGTGTGAAGTGAGTGAGTGTAAGTGTGTGAGTGTGAGTGTTGCAGTGTGAGTGTTGATGTGAGTGTCTGAGTGTTGAGTGTGAGGTGAGTTTGTTGTGTGATATGTGTGAAGTTTGTGTGAGTTTGTGTGTGAGTTTGTGTGTGAGTTATTGTGTGTGAGTTTGTGTGTGAGTTTGTGTGTGAGTTTGTGTGTGAGTTGTGTGTGAGTGTTTGTGTGTGAGTTGTGTGTGAGTTTGTGTGTGAGTTTGTGTGTGAGTATTGTGTGCGAGTTTGTTGCGAGTTTTGTGTGCGAGTTTGTGTGCGTAGTTTGTGTGAGTTTGTGTGTGAGTTTGTGTGTGTTGTGTGTGAGTTTGTGTGTGATTTGGTGCGTGAGTTGTTGCGTGAGTTTGTGCTTGTGGCGTGAGTTTGTGTGGAGTTTGGTGTGATTTGGTGTTGAGTTTGTGGAGTTTGTGTGTAGTTTGTGTGTGAGTTTGTGTGTGATTTGTGTGTGAGTTTGTGTGTGGTGTGTATGCTTGTGTGTTTATTGTTTTGTGCACGATTCATATTGATTCAAGAAGGAGTGAGTTGTGTAAAACAAAAATAGTAATTATTTACTTATACATGAGTCACAATGTACAATTGAGTCTTTCATGTTCCAAATCTAATATTTTAAAAACTGAATTAATTCTCCTCATAAAATCTTCACGCTATTCACCGTATACTCTGTGGCTAGACTGAATGTTTCAAAGGCAGGAAGTATTTTTGCTAAACATTCTAACAATTATGTTTTTAAATCTCCATTGGAACATACTGAAGTAACCATCACAGCTCCCTTAAGAAGGTACTAAAATTCATTCATTTCGACACATTTGTCCTGAAATAACTAAAGACTCTTAATGCATTATTATTATTATTATTATTATTATTATTATTATTATTATTAACTTGATATTTTTTTCCCTTAAGTGACACTGAAGAAGAATATTATGCTTGCACATAATCACTTCGAAAAAAGTATTTCCTCTGGAGTTCTGTCTATCCATTTCATCTTGTCACGCTGAGCCACATATTTGGAAGATATCATATTGCAGTAAATGAGATGGGGAAGGGTCCTAGAACATTTCAAACCGGAAAATCACGAGATTGATGTGCAAGGTATATGGATCTGCACTCACACTTCTCTGACTATAGAAGGCAGAAAGAGACATTTGCGGTTGAAATAAATTAACAAAAGAAATCAAATACGCTAGCCTACAATACTACGTGAATGAATTTTAAAAAAAGCAACGAAATTTAAAATTATAGAAAGATAAGCGCAAGTCACCCGGCAACTGCCAACGATCACACTCCAGACGCACGAATTAAACGGCGGTTGGCGGTATCTGGAAATCTGTACATCAATGCCCAGCTGTAAACACATTGCAAATAATACACTGTTTGTTATTAAACTTAAGGTGACGGTGCGCAAAGGTATTCAATACGTAAACATCGTTTGAGCAACATTCCCATGTATCGACGTAAAGTCTAAGCTGTTGCTGAGTTGTTTTTAATGGTAACAAATGGTATGTATTACATAAAAGTTAAAATATTAGTTTTATAATTTTTTGGCTCGGAATTGCTTTTCTTGAGGAACGTAAGAGCGCAGAAAATAATCCAATACTTTTTAGTATACAAATCACGTTTCACTATTCGCACCACAGCAAGCTGGCGCCCTGCGCCTCCAAAACCCCCTCTCTCCTCACAACAAATCCAGGAAAGTTAAATAATATTGCAGAGTATAGTTGTATTTGCCCAATCCTGTATTTTTGCATGGAAAACATTACTTGGTTTCTTCAAGAGTAAAAACCTTTTCTAATATTTTTGTGACTATCAAGGCAAAAAGCTGTTAAGAAAGATTGAATATTTACTTCAAATGTTGTTTTTAAGACAGGGTAAATTGTTCGAGGAACTTATCTATATAATACTGAATAAACCTTTATTCAAAATTTGTTTCCAACATCAATTTCATTGTTTTAATTTTTGTTCGATATTGTGTACGAACATTTATACACTTAAACAAATAAACACATTTTTTAACAACTTTCTTTCTTAATGGAAAGGGTAGGGAAATGGATAGGGAAAGGGTGGGGATTAACATACGAGAGTTCTTGTACGGGTACTATAGTCAAGTCTTATTGGTGGTATATTTATAAATCAAAGCTTCAGAAATGCAAATTCACAAATTTAGGAGCAAGCATTCTGCGATTTCCCATGCAAAAAAATCACATTCAAGTTCCTCGATTATCTCAAACATGAAGAGCATCCGTCGGTCTGCAGATAGAGAACAAAGACTTCTTCCACAGGAGACACTTTTCTCAGAATATGAGATGAAATGATCTTAAAGGGGTTATCTACAGATGTGTGATGTCTGTGGTTGCCTTTAGTCAGTCGCTTTGTGAGACGTTCGAGAACGGCAGTGTCGATCACACGGCAATATGAGTCGTTTTTCTTTGCTACTGGTGTGTTGCATGTCGCTAATTGGTTTGTGGCATCTTCAGCTTTCTATACCGACTGAAGACCTTCCATTGTATTCATTGATAACATCCATTTGAGATGCGTAGGCATACCGCGGCCGGAGTCAGTATTTACTAGGCTGTCCGGGTGACGCCGCGGAAGGTGCCGACGTTTCGGTCGCCATTCTGCGACCTTCCTCAGAGCGTAATGCGTAATAAACAATCCATTTATTCTCTGACTGAACCAAAAGCACAATATCTATTTTAGAAAGAAATTTCTTATTTCAAAATAATCACATTTAATCACCATCTGACTAACAAGACCAGAGTGTCCAAAAAGCCTTTTATTGTAATAAAGTTTGAGTTGTATTCAAATTCTCGTTGATAGATAACCATTTCCCTCATTTTGGCAGATTTGTTCAAATATTTGCAATGAAATAATTATGTAATGAATGCCATTGTGCGTGAGTTGTGATTGCCAACAAGTATTCCATTGTAAACGCCAACGCAAACTCACCACAATACCAATACAACATTTGCAAGTTTACAATATAAATGGCACCACATTCTACGTAATAAATTTTCTTAACTTAATTACTTAGATTAAAAACAAAATACATCCGTTATAAAACCTCTTTTTTGTAGAAATCTGCTCGAACCGACCAGCAAAACGAATGGAAAGAGTACGGGACATCGCATCTAGTGAAAATGAAATCACAGCACCGTCAACACCAAAAAAATGATTTTGAGAAAATGTCAAGACCTCCGCTGCGAATGGTTCTTCAGATGCAGGGAGGGAACCAAGATTCTGCGCCGCACCAGCGCAATCGCTCAGCTCAGAAAACTTCACAAGATGGTGAGTACAATGTTTCAAAACATTTTAATGGTTGTGCATGTTGAAGTTTTTCATTGTAAGAAGTGGTGATTAAATAGCATTGAGAAGTCTCAGCTCCAACCAAACCGCTATACTCGCGGTCAGGTTTAGTTGAAAGGTGAAACATCCTGAACACCCAACCAACAGCATTGCGGGTGTAAATACTTCTCAGTGGAGTAACGGTCGGGCCCACAATACGGGTGAGCCCAGGTAAAAAAGGACTTACTTTTAGGCTGAAGGTTTTGGGATAGTACGTAAAATTAATTATTAGGTACTCTCTTTGATACTTTGCAATAGTTTGAACAATAAAATATAAAAACAGCATCTTTCAAAAAAAAACGATTTTTGTCCGCTTTGGTAGCTTATGTAACCCTGTTTGTAAACTAATAAAGGTAAGAAATTCATTTTGGTTTTATAACAGTCTTAATTTCATAAAATTATTTAATAAAGGCATATTTTTCCTCTATAAATTATTAATCATAGCTTGATGAATTCAAATTTGTCGAAAAATATTTTTATCATTTAAGGTCCGAACACTGCTGGTGTTTGCTGTACACTTTTATTAAGGAAGCCCGGACGAATGTTTTGCGAGCGGGCCCACACGTATTTCGTTACGTACAGGTATTTCTTTAGGATGGAATCCAATATAAACCATTTGATGGTACTAATTACATTGTATTGAAAATCAGCCAACACATCTCCGAGAATATAACATATTTTACGTGAATTTGGATAAGTAAAATAGAAATAATCTTCCACGACGAAATATGTATTTTACACTAAATTCAGATCTTACATTTCAGCACACATGTTCTGAAGAATTTTACCTCCTCTTCAGTGCTCCCGCAAGTCTCTTGGTACAAAGCATGTCTGTTAAACTGCACCCTTGTGGACGCCGTTTTGTGCTGCTATCTTTTGTGAATGATCTAAATTTAGTGAAAACACATTTGATTGCGAACTATTATTCTTATTTTAACTATCCACAGAATTTTCACTATATTACTGCGGTACCCACGTTTATATGTATTTTATATATCACTATATTTCATAGTAACAATAATTCACATAACACCAAGGTACTCGAAATAGTTTTCTTAGAAATACGCCAAATTTCTAATTATATCATCTGTATTTAAAATCTCTAACACATCTTTTCCGTATTAATGTGGTAGTGTAGTACATGTGTGTGTGTGTGGGGGGGGAGAGAAAGAGACAAAGACGAAGAAAAGAAAGACGCGCGCGATCCGTGGCCACTCCGGCACTCGACCGTTTTTGATTAGAGAAATTAAAAAAAAAACTCCTGATCCGAGAAACCGCTCGCTACGCTTCCCCTCCAGATGCTTGAATTCAATCTTTCTGTGTATCTACTGTCGAAACTCTACCACTGTCGAATTTCTGATCCTGGGACCTCCGGGTCAGTAACTCTGCAGTTGCAATGTGAATCCACGTGTCAACACGAGTGTGGCAATTATTGAATAACGTGAGTTCCGGTAAATATAAACTGCAAAATAAACCACTGGATATGTCTCAGTACGCCGCAGGAATGTCAAAGACGTCCGAACGCAACTGTACACAAAGCGGAGTGACCAGAAGAGGAGTGTTACCTAACGACGGAAAGGCACACCAGCGGGAGAGCCAAGGCGAATGGAAAGGGCTTCGGTATTGGAAGCACGGGTTTTGAATAACGTGGCAAAAAAGACTAAGATCGAAACAGATACTGTTTAGGGTCTTCACAAAAACACCAGGTAGTTGTGGTAGCGGTTTCAACAAAGAGGTTAGATAATATGGTACACAGAGCCCCTGGTTATTTACGTTTCGAAATTAGGCCAAGGCAGAACAATGAGTGTGGGAAAATCATTATATTCTGCAGATTAAAATGATTGAGCTTCTTCACTCAAAATGTACCTCTCCTTCCGGCTGAGTTGGCTCATGGTATCAGGTGTCACTGGAGCGCTTCTAACTGGGAAATTCTAGGATTCGAGTGTCATAGAATGGTTGTATTTTTTATCAGTAAGATAGCTAGTTCGAATTCAGCCGCTGTCTGGAGAAGAGTTGTGTAGGTCACACACACAATACTGGTTATTACGGTGTTTAGTTTAAAATTATGAACACAGTTCAATTGGTTAAAATATTTGTTTATTTTGAACGTTTGCTGAGGCCGAGATTTGATTTCAAATTACTGTTACGCACATTTCCATGTAAAAGAGTTATTTTACGTCAAAATCTGACAAACATTGTGGGACGTGCCACGAGACGTGTTTTGGGCACGTTTTCTTATTTCTACGATACCATAGTATAAGCTAGCAAATAGGATTAGTGTAGTACCCCTACCTCAATTTTATGAAAACCCAATATAAAGAAAAAATATGTCTATGTTCTAAGGGAAATACGCATAATTTCTAAAATAGTTATTGCTTGACGCACGCCGCTGTAGACGCATTTGTGACGTGGGGAAGCATCAAATTACAAGACATGGAAAGACAATCACAGGGCAGTTCCCACGGCACCAGCCGCGCTACATATTATCAATGTGATTCTGGGAAATTGGTTATCGACTGAATATGCGGCATGAAAGAGATGTATTCTGGCGAGTAATGCCTCCCTCTGAAAGCGTGATTAACGCGCCCTCCTATTCTACTCTAGTCGAATTTGTGGAGCAAGCTATTATGTTGCCTCACAAAACTACTTTGTTTGCATTCCCATTAAAATGATTCATAAGTCGTTCCTGGATTAAACTAAAAACGTGAAGTTAGTGTGTTCCTTTAAACAATATATTCAAACAAGAATAAAAACGCATGGAAATATTGTTTGCTTACATGTATAAACTGCTTGTTTACACTCTGAAAGTAAGGATTAATATAGTACAAATGTGAATACATAGACAATACACGTAACGAAATGTCTGTTGAAATCTTCAAGTCTATTTTCCGCTGTGTACAAAACTATCTCCAGAGTGCGTTTATTACTCTTTATGTAGCACACGAGAAAGTAAATATATGTCGGGTAACATGGACATCAAACTCAAATATTTCCGTGAAAATATTGACATTGATTGTTCGCAACATTACAAAACTTGATCTACACTACTTATTCTAGAAAATAAATATATTTCATTAATGAACGTGATAAATTTATTTTTAATAAATACCTTTGTTCAAAATTTCATTACAATTAGGGGGGACTATTTGCCAGCATATTTGGCTAAACCGTTTTGTTTGACTTTTCTGCATATTATTTAAGTATTAAACTTCATTAGTACCCGCTCTCTCTCTCTCTCTCTCTCTCTCTCTCTCTCTCTCTCTCTCTCCATGTATTCTTCTTTTCGTACGGGCCATATATCGTGACGTAAGATACAATTAATTTCTCGTCTTCCTTCTGAGAAAGATGGTAATCTCATTAAACGCAATTTAGCCGTTGTGAAACTTCAATCTGCGCGAGCACTTTCTCTTGTTTCAGTTGCGAACGCAGATTACGTGCATTCATGTCGTACCCATAACTGTGGTCTAGAATTAGGAATTAGAAAACAACGACTAATAGAAGAGGGAAAACCAAGAAAACCTCGTATTGGGCGATATGCACCACACAAAAAGAAAATCAGGCTATCATTACATTGTAAGGATAATCAAAATTTGATGCTTGTTTCAACCTTGATTCGATATACCTATTACTATCACCGATTTAAATTATTCGTTTAGAAGAAATGCTTTCTTTCAATTTGCCACCAATATTACCATGTAAGTGTTATGCTCTTAAAAAAATAGATAAATATAACATTTTTTAAATACTCCAGAGATTCTTAGTATAGAATACAGACTACTTTGAGATCTAACTATTTCCATCGGCACCTCCAAGGTGCACTGGATACTGGTGTTGTGGTGAGTATTTGTTGGCATTTACAATCAAATAATGACATACGTTGTCATTACCCACAACACTTTATTACAATAGCAGCTATCGATGGCTTAGCCATCATTATCAGTTTTCTGCTGTATGGGAGCCACAAAACTAGTCGGTAGCGTGGGTGACTTTCATACAGCAGAAAACTGATGATGATGGATAAACCATCGAAAGCTGCTATTGTAACAAACATTTATGTTGGCAATGACTATAATTATTACGGTGCACAGGATCCTTGTAATGAGTTCCTACAACTCGAATTATCAAGGCTAAAATTCGTAAAATGCAAAACACGCGCGCGACATCCAACCTGCGTCTGCGGAAGGTCAGTTGATAGCGTCGGTTGCGGTGCCTGAGAATCAACTGATGTGACTCCAGTGCCAGCGATAGGGAATCGTAGAGATTGTGTGTTGAAGGTGGCAGGATTCGGCCAGGGCTAGGGCAAATCCAGCCGCTGCCTGGGGTAGAATTCTAGCAGGTGGCTAACTCTTATCAGTAGTTTTCATGGTTTCTCCGAACAATACCAGGCGAATGACGGCGCAGTGCCCTAACAAATGGGCCACGGACAGCGCGCAATCTTTCCTTTCCATTCCTCCTCCCATCCTCATCCCTGACTCAGGTACACGCTGGCACAAACACGCAGTTACATTCACTACACTGCAACATATCTCGGGAGATCAGTTAAGAGTTGAGAACTTGTCTCAGCTGAGACGATATCCTGACATTTTTGTTTAAATGACATGAAATGTCTATAAGGAAAATCAAATTATACATATTTGAAAATCGTCAAAAACATCAGTACAATCAAAATTCAAGCGGAGTAGTTTGGAGGTTCAGAATGAAGAATAACTTATACGCTGGTGTTACTGGGGATAATGGAAATCATTATCGATTTCTTACGCATGATTAGTGCGCCTTTTTCACAGACTGCCGTAGAAAGTGTGAGCGGTACGTTCCTTAATGTCAAATAAATCAACCGGGAGAGAGAACTGATGGCACTGCGCTGCCTGTGATCAGGAGGTCCTAGGTTCGCGACCTCACGGTGACTGGAAATGTGACACTAGCCCTATAATTAGAGTTCTGTCGTTGTCTGGTAAAGAATTTTACCGACCGGCTGCTCAGTAGTTTTACGTGGTTTCTTCGATCAGTACCAGGTGAATGCTGCAGCAGTACTCGAACAAACGGGCCATGGATCGTGCGATCTTTCCTTCCTCTTCCTCGTCCTATCTTACCCCTTACACACAATAACACGTAATACACTACACGACCACACATGTCAGTAGCGCAGTCGGCAGCTTACAGCTTGTCCTGGCTGGGGGCGGTGCCTCGCTGGTGGGAGATAACTGGTGGAGGAAACATCGCTAGCCGGTGATAGGTGGGCCCGGGTCTCGCCATCTTGCGAGGCAGGATAACTGCCACCTCCCAAGCAAAAAACATGCATTACACTTACGGGACCAATGACCCTAGCAGTTGAAGCGCCCAGAATCTCTACTATTCAATCAATCAACTAAGCCATGGGTTTTTACTGTCTCCCTAGCTACATACGTAGTACAGAGGAAGTTATGTAATGCTGTGGCGATAAAAAGCGATTTTGCAGCAGAAAAGTCGTATTATACCGAAAAAGTGGATAATTTGTTTTCCTATATGTAATTAATTCCTATTGTTTCATAGTCTGCTAACGTGTTGTGTAGTCAGAATTCACCTTGATACTGAATAATTCTTTCCGTATTAAGTGCGGGTGGAGAGAGCGATTTTCATCGCCGAGATTTAATTTCTTTGTCGAGACCATATGTCGGAGATGGGAGAATGAATCGATACCACGATAAAACCTATTTCGTGCGTGTAATATGATAATTTTTTCTAGTACTGTATAAACATTATATTTGAAGAAAGGTTGGATATTGAAACGTTTTATTTTGAAATATTTATTTCAAATCTTACACGTCCGTCACATGAATGAATAGTTACGTGGATTATACAAATTCATATCAGCACCGACCTGAATCGGCATATTTCACAAATGGGGCTCATTAAGATTTCAACGTATCCAGCATAATGTTAATGTAACCATTCATACGGAGAACCTGATGAGCAAATCAAATTGCTGTTTACGTAGTAATGAAGGGGGCAGGGTCTCATTTCACCTACCTTTGTGGGACGGATTGTTACCAACTTTCCAGCACAAAATGACGAGAATAGGATTGTAATATATTCGTATACTCTTACTAAAAACTAAACTTTAAACCAAATATAGCCAAATTTCATTGTTGTTACATTATTAGAAATTATATTTAAAAATCCATCTGCAATGAAATAGCACACGACTCACAGACATAAAGCAACACCGATTAATAAAAACATTTTTATATATGTATATCTTAGGAATATTACACAATTGTTGATAGTTGAATAATTTACTGTACCAGCAGCGTATAAGCGCTTCCGACAATCCGATGCGCTGTTGTGACACATTATTACACACATGACACAACCTTCACCACAGATAAATTAAAGCTGAAAACATTAACACTTTGGCGAACCCACGACTCGATAATATCATGATAATCATAAAATCCGCCACAGCCGAAACTTATCGCCTCCGCGACTTCTTGTGCGACAGATGAGCGGCAATGCCAATCCCTAGCTGTGAGAAAGTAAACAAATCCTCGCACGCTGATTGCTCCAGAGCAGGTCACATGACGTACCAAAGCACGTGGTGAGATAACTGTCAGAGTCACTTATACGTTGACGGTTCTGTAATAGGGCAGACATGTGAAGGTCGCGGGTAGGGTAAGGTAAGGTAAGGTAAGGTAAGGTACGGAACTTATTAATAATTACGAGCACTTCGGCCAACGCAACTGGCGGGAGACTTAAAAGTAAGGGTTGTACTAATGGCTCCGAAATAGCAGTACATAACTGTATACTTGGTCCATGTTAGTCATTTGGAGAAGTAAGTTGACAGTTATTGTTTCAAATGTAGCTAGATTGAATTACATTTCTTCTACTAAAGCAACAAAATAATCCATTAAAATTAATTAATATTTCAGTCAGATTTCAAATTGCTAATTGAGAATAAAATTAATCAAAAATAGCTTGATTTCGTAATCTGCGTGCCTAAGAGTGCAATAATTTAATTCACTGCAATAATTGCACACGTTTAGATTAAGAATACACTTATTTCTGAAATGAACTGCCCCCAAGAAGCCAAAATTGTAAACTTATAGAGACTTGATAATTTATTTAAAATTATTGCCATAAATATATAAATACTGTTGCTTAATATAGAAAAAAAGTCCTCTTACATGTAGTTTGACCAGAATTCATGTTTTGTGGGTCCTTGATACCGAAAAATCGATTGACGGCAAAACGTCTCTCCGTCCGTCTGTCTGTGAACAAAGCTATCTGCTAAACCGTTGATATTCTCCAATGGATTTGGCTGATGGCACGGCTCCTGGAATTTTAATTTTGGAGAGTACTTAATATGAAACCCCTGGTACATTTACGAAATTAAAAGAAATGGTTCCATCATTTTTAATTTTTTTTGTAAAACACTTAAGAGAATGGTGCAGCTCTCATGAACGTTGAAAACCCAAATTTTTCAAAAAAATTAAAAAATATTTAATTTTTTGTAGTCTTCCTTCAAGTACAATTATGAAGATAGATATTTTTCTTCCTTAATGAAATCTGTTCTTTAAACATAGATTTTGAAATAAGGCCATTTACAATTTTTCGAAAATTTGAGCTGTTTTCGCGTAATTTTGCGTAAAAATAGAGGCGATAAAGTACGTGCTGTTTTAGCATACACTAGTTTTATACGTTTCATGGATATTTCGAAAATGTTGTATTATATTTTGAGAAACATCGTACGCTATTCGAAAATGTGTGTAAATTTAGGTAGAGAGGAAGGGTGGCAGCCCTGGCTCACCCCGGTTCGAGCCGAGGTAGAGATTTTATACGTTTCATTGATATTTCTAAAATGTTGGATTATCATTCGAGAAACATCGTACGCTATTCGAAAATGTGAGTAAATTCAGGTAGAGAGGAAGGGTGGCAGCCCTGGCCCACCCTGGGCGGTGACGGGGCGGAGGTGGGGGAATAGGGTGAGAGAACCGAACGACCGTCGCCCTCAAAAATTTAGTCGCCGCTGTGCCAGCCGTAAATCGAGTACCGCACTGCGGTGGAGCGGCGGGGGAGGGGCGGGGGCCGGAAGGGTCGGGGAGGACGGGCACACCAGCGACGTACTCCGGCGGACCCAAAATCGACGCGCACGCAGGCCGGTAGAGGGAGGTGGCGGAGAAGAAGAGTTCGGTGGAGACCTGTGAGGATTTGGAGGCGTGTTTCTGGACTTTGTGTCGTAAACCGGCGCGAGGAAATATCAATCATTCATGATAGCCGTCGTTGCTCGTCCTGTAATGGAGTGTAGACCGGCTTCGTTTCACTCGTAGTATGATGTAGCATGATCAGTACACGAATAAATCGAGTGTGCGTCACGTTTTCTCGACGTTCTTCCGATTTTACTGACTTCTATTCCACTTCATCACTTTGATCATCTCCGATGCTATCATCAGCAAATTTATCGTTATCATGCGTTACAATAATTTGCCTGTCACTCCTCTCAATATATTTGCACCGGATTCGGTGGCTCAAGGAATCAATTTATGTCACTGCACAGCTTCTAACGGGGAGGTCCATGGGTTCGTGTTCCGAATGAAAGGATTTCGAAACTAGATACACAGCAAAGTCAAATTCAGCCGCTACCTGGCGAAGAATTATAACTGACGCTTGCTCTGATCGGAAGTCTTTCGTAGTATCTCCGACCAACATCAGGTGAATACCCGAGCAGTAACCTAATAAACGGCAACGTCCGCGCGCGATCTTTCCTTCCTCTTTCATCTATCCGTATCTCTTACTTGCGCACTCACACACTAACGTGCATGAAACAACCACACAAGCTGGGAGAACGGTCGGGAGCTTCGAGCGTGTCCCGGTTGGTTCGGTGCCCGGCAGGTGGGAGATACCTGGTTGAGGGAAACCAACAAAATTTACAGTTAGGTCCATCCAGCGGAGAAAAAATCTACGCAACTTAAAGCGATAAAAAATGAACTACACTTACGAGATAAATGATCTTAGCAGTTGAGCCACCTGGAAGTACTAATGACAAACTGAGTTTTCGGTTGGTCTGTTGAAGTGTAGTGCATGATGTGACCCGATTTGTGGTCATGTAGAGCGTGTAAGTATAGTGTGTATGTGCGCGTGTGTGTGTGTGTGTGTGTGCGTGTGTAAGTAAAGGCAGAGGGAGGAAAGGATGTTGAAGGAGCAATTGGGCGTGTTCGTGGGCCATTTTAGTTGTTTTTTCCCGCATGCGCCAGTATTGATCGAGGAGACCTCGTAAAATTACCGATCAGAGCAGTCGACCGATAGACATTTTCTTACCACAGGGTCTGAACTCTAATTCTAATTCTAGGTGCGTAATATACGCGCCACGTTTCTTGACCGACGGCTTAGAGCCAGATAGAACAGAAGTATTAGTTTCAAAATCGTTCACTAGGAATTCTGAAGTAATGTCAACCACAGAAAAATCCAAGTTAAATCTACATTTTAAGGTTACAACTATGATGAATATTTTCTTCTCATGTGTGTTAATATAAATACTAATCAATAAAACATTTTTTAAAGAGGTTGTTTTAAACAACTATTAAACCACGTCTTTAATACCAACCAAATTACCATTTTAAACTAGGCGTTTCTGAGAAATTTAAAATATTATTGTCTATTTTAGTCTTTATTCGCAGAATAGTTGAATTACTTGCTGCTGTATAAGCAGAAGCCCAATCCAAAGCATTACTTATTGAGGTTATTCTGTTCTTTTTTCAAATCACTCGCCTTCGTAGCTTCCTTATTAATATTGCGTTCGCCATATTATAATTTTTTCTACCTTTCTCAGGAGTACGAAGTAAGTGAAGCACCTACATCTGAGACAGCAATTACATTTTAATAAAAAAAGGAAGTTTCGTCTTGTATAGCAAACATTGTTTCGCGTAAATGATGTTTTGCTTGGGATGTTTTCGTAAGGGTTTTATTTTGTCAGGAGAGGTCAAGCGCCTTTTCTGAGATCTGTTTATCTGCTGACAAGCGTTTGCATACATGCCATCGATTTTTGGCTCCTCAAAAATCCCCCTCCTTCTACTGAGTAAGAATCCGACAACTTGGAATCAGTAGCCCAGCATCATAACCACTATACTATCAACTTTTTATTTCCAAAAATGTATTGTGTGTACCTTCTGATGGGTTATTAACTTATTTACTACTCATCACGCTATATTCACATTTGGTAAATATGTCTCTCGTAAGTCACAGGCACAAATGGGATTTTTTTAAAGATAAGTAAATTAATGAAGTGTCACAATGTGATGTAGTACGTATGATGTAGTAGATTAGCTTCCCAATTATTTTTGATTCACATGAACAAAGAAACCATCAAAGTATCAAGTAGTAACACACATTTTATGTGTAGTGTATTTTAAATTAAATTTAATATAATCTTCCTTTCATATTTTGTTAGGACGTCTATTACTCAACATTTCCGAAGGAAGGTTTCGCAAAACGTAGATAAATTGTAGGATACATGATGTAATATATGATGCAGTAGAGTACCTTCCATACTGTTATTTACATTGTGAAAGAAAAAAATATAATAAAGTAACTTACATTGTTGTATTGTGTGTTGTAATGAAAAGTATCGTATTTTCTACCCACCAGTTTTTCTTACCTGAAGCGGTGACATCTACTACTCAATATTTCCGAACGAAGGTTTCATACAGCGTAGGCATAATACTAAGAGGTCAGTCAAAATAATATCAGAGCAACTTTTTCATTACATACCATATGTACGCCCAAAATGACAAGAACAAATTACGTTCAGAGTGTAATTATATTTCCAACCATCGAACCAAGTCGCCGAGTTGATACACTACATGGCCTCCACGGTCATTACATTGCTTGGCATACACACTACTTTTACAAATAGATCTCTCATAAACAAATGTCATTGTAACAAAAAACACAAAAATTGATGAGACCAGTCTAACACGCGAACACGCTAACCTATATGCAAGTGGAATTATAAATATAGATAGAAACGCGCGTTTTGACAATAACTGATAAGAATATATTAGTACACTTGTAATAATAGCTACATGCAAAGGCAAATACCTAATTTTGTTTCTATTTTGTCCTCAACGTTCCCTTCGTAAAGGTATACACAGCAAAAACAACAATGGGAAAATTGTTAGACACACATAACTAATTTTTACTGAATCATTTCATTAATTTTATGATATACATTAAGAAGGAAACTTTAAGAGAAGTTTTAAAAATCCCGATCTGAGATTAAAAGAAAATATAAAGTATTTACAACGCAAATGTTTAAAAACAAAACAATACAGTAATTGCTGCAAAAGAAGCCGGGAACAAAAACTATTGATGTAAGACAAAGCAGAACCAGAGCAGCAAAAAGGGAAAATAAGAAGAGCGCTCCCTGCAGCTGCGAGACACGAAGGAGAAGAAGGGCTGCCTCGGCGGAGCGTGTTTCCTTCCGTAGCGCTTCTGCGTTTAATTGCGAGGGTAATTTATCGGCGGCGCGGCGCGGCGTGGCGCGGCGCCGGAAGAGACAGGCGATGTGCGGGTGCGCGAGCCAATAAGCAACGAGCCCCACGTGCCGCACAGCTCGGAAGCGGAGGAAATTCAACGAAGCGCTACGAATGGGCGGCGAGTGTGTGGGGGGCGTGGTCGGTCAACTGGGTTGCTCGATTTATTAGTGATGCCTGGCACGTCAACTGCTAAGGTCGTTACTCAGGCAAGTGTAGGGCATGTTTTATCGTGGGAGAATGCGGTGATCTTATACAGCTGGGTGGTGAGATCCGGCGACTACCTACATGTCGGCTTGCAGGGTTAGAAGCAAGGACGTATAGGAGCAAGGACATTGCACTTTTTAGGTTTTAATTACTCCCAAAAATTATTTTTTTTTCTATTTAGAAAACATCGCTCATTTGCATTAATTTTCCTGTACTATTCAGCACTCTAAAGATAGAAACCTGTGCGTTTTAAATTATCAATCTTTTAAATTCTTAGGAAAAGAGATTTCTTAGGAAAAGAGAAGTTGTGATGTAAAAACGTATGGAACTCTCTAAAGAGTAACCCATACACTTAAAAATTATTTGAGTTTCATTAAAATAATTTACCCTATTAAGAACAACATGCACGCTAAAGTCGTGTAGTTCTGCGTAATAATGAAGTATATGCCTTTTTTGTTTCCAGAATTAAATATGAAATTTCATTAAAAAAATTATTAAAAAATTAATAAAATTAAAGTCTGCAAATGAAGTAAACTCTTCATAAGCTTCTTATTGTAGAACAAATTCGAATTAATGTCAGTATACATAATGAAAATATGAACTTGAATTCCTCATATTCTGTTTGTACACGAGGAGTTCGGGCATCGCTTTCTTGTATACAACTATTATATATTTCCAAGCGTGCGCGAGCATGTAGCAACACAACCCTAGAAAATAGGATTGCACCAGATTGTTGGTTTCAAACAGGATGGGTGTAACGATGAACTGGGAATGTAAAGTGTACCGGGAACCATTAAAGCCACACGATATTTATTCTACATCATTCTGAAGCGATAAATGAGCGAGTACATAGTCTTTGGAAAAAAATATGTTGGGGTTTAATCCGAACCAGAGAAAAGGAAAATTACTGAACATTTGTCTTTCATTCGAAATGAAATGTAACAACATATTTATGATGTTCCACTCTTGTGAATATTGTAATATAGTACTATTTTGTAATAGGACCATGTTGGAAACAACCCTGTTTATTGACGATAACCTTGTTTTTTGTTATCCTCTTCTCTTATGGACTTAATTATGCCATTATTCTCAGAGAACGGATATTTATTTTCATAATTATTAATAAATCTCTAATTATATATTATAACTATGTTATTTTTATTTTTGTTACAAAAATATGTTTTGTAGTAAATTTAATGACAACATATGCCTGATGATAAATAATCTCGTAATGGCAATATATAAAATGCTGAACGTGCATGAGATACACTAAATTACCTTCTTTATTACAAACATAAATCACATTGTTAATTATTGAATTTCTTTTAGATTTAAAGTAGATTCTCAGTTAAACCTAAATACCTCCAAACACTACTTTGAACAGTTTCCAAAAAATAATAATAAAAATATTAAATTGTAGAAACTAATCATGTATCCAGAGACTTAATAAAAAAATTGATCATTATTTCTCGGCGAATTTCTCTTACCTCATTCGTCAGAACCGGGTAAAAAACACATTTCTCAGGAAGCAACTACGTACTTACAGGATTATCTGCAAGACAAACAATTTAGATTAGACACATATTTTATTTAAAGTTTTTAAGATTCCATCAAACACGAGGATAACGACGGATGTTGAAGAACGTGGGCTTTAAGAGGACTCGAAATTCCTTGGCAACGGCTTTAACTAAAAGAACAAAACTTGGATTAAACTTTCCTTTAAAGTTGGACAGGTTGAAGAACAACCTTCTGCGTACATAAAACACAAAGGAATTTCAACTTTACCATATGGTCCTGAAGGTTTTACAAGAAACACGGAAAATATAAATTACCCTCTATTTGTCTGCTTGGCTCTCTCTGAGGTCAAACGTATACTTTTTTCGCAAAGAAGCAGAGTTTCAAAACGAGAGCGAGAAAATGCGATCTTTTGTACAGATAAAACGACAATTGAACGAAAGACTTATGGTAGCAATAGTTCGTTCTCTTAGAACGTGGAAATCCATTGTATAAGTAATATTCCCAGCACAGAAGCAAACATTTCTCGCAATGGTTATGACAATACTAAATGGAACGGAGAACTTATAGATCATTAATGATTAAATAATCTTCTATTTTCTAAAGAGAAACAATTACATTTCCATTAAAATTAAATTCATGCTCAAAATACCATAGTATCACCTAGTTTTTCTATATAAATATGTCATAACTCTGACAGGATGATAATGATCACGTGGGAATTCCAGACCAGAACGGGTGATCTTTGGCGTTTAAGCCGCAATGAAAGTGTGAGGCAATAAATGCTTTACTCCGGACTCAATCATACAAAAACAAATATTATTTCTTCCAAAGTCAGTTATGCCCAATAATTCGATAAGAGCAGTTATACACGAGGCAAAGAAATAACCTAAAAAAGCCGTGAACGGAAACCAAAATCAATTCTCATCCCATAGGTATTCACATCCATAGTTTACAATCGAAGGATATTATTCGCAGTGAAGGGGACGCGATCATAAGATGACAATAATTTCGATTGATAAATTAATTAGTGATTCCGAGCTCGTCAATTGCTAAGTTCATTAGTTTCGTAGGGGTAGTGCGTGTTTTTCTCGCAGGAGGTGTCACTGATCTTCCCCCTGGCTCCGACGCCGACCTACAAGTCATCAGCGTTGCACCGCCTCACCCAGAACACATTCCAAGCTCTCGACAGGTTTCCCGACATGTGTGGTAGTGTTTTGTATGTAAGTGTAGGTATGGGTAAGTAAGAGGTGAGGAGAGGACAAGGAAGAGGAAGGAAAGTTCGGGTGTGGGCTATGACCCGTTTGTTCAGTTACTGCTATGACATTCGTCTGGCGTCGATCCGAGAAGCCACGGAAAACTACCGATCAGATCAGCCGGCCGGAAGAATTCTCCTTCAGACAGGGGCTGAAGCTATGCATCCAGTATCGAAAATCCTGCCACCGCTTTTTTCGATTTTTCTGAAATTGTATACAGTTACCTGTGTGTAAAAACTTATTAGTGTATGTAACTCTGAGCATGATTATTTTGTTTTATAAACACAAACGGCACATACATTTGATTAGTTTTGAAATAATGGGAACTATATAAAAGTTCTAAAAAAGTGTATATATTTTACATTTGAGGAACTTAAAAAAAGTTCCGTCGTACAGGTAAATGTTCTGTCAAACTAGAGAACTGATGCACAATCAAACGGAATGGAAAAACAGCAAGGAACGGTGATTTTTTTTAAAAAATGGTTATTTTGAGACACTAAGTGTGTAGTTATAACACTTCACGAAACTGAACCAAATGAACCATAGGCTGAGATCTGAGGTACAGCATCTTTTGCTGTACTGAGGCGAGAAGCATTTAACCGCGATATCTAACGGGAAAACGCGCTTCCAGCGCAACCGTTCCCTCTAAAGGACCTGCGCTGCGGTGGCGTGTTGGCAGGCTAATGGACGCGGCGGGCGGACGGGCGCGATGGAGGCTGCGATAGCTGCGCCTGTCGCCCGTATCGGCCCC
>BOPP01000025.1:9662448-9673855 GCA_017312745.1 Gryllus bimaculatus
TATATATAAAAATCTACAAAAAGAATATAAGTGTGTACATAACGACTTTTTTATATTACCTTAAATAATTCAAGTATTATTCAGGATTGGAAAGAAGCGTTTCCAATTCTCAATCGTAAGAGTGGGTCTCGATCAGAAGTTAAAAATTATCGGCCTTTTAGCCTAACATCAGTTGTGTATATTTTACAAAGCAGTAGGCAAAAATCGCCATAGAGGGAAATTCGGGAAAGAGTACGTGAACTCGTTTACTTAGCGCCTCGACCATATTTGAAAAATACGCCCAAAGAAACCGAGAAGTGATGTTGGAAAATACTCTTATGTAAACAGGACTACCCAGTCATGTAATAGCTTACCTGCAGTACTAATGGAGACTTTTCCCATAAATATCAATACTTGTAGGTTGAGATTAAATTCCCATAATAGTGTTATAAACGTTAAGATGGTAGTCTGTGAAGGCCCTCTGCATTTAGAAGGCATGCCTTAAATGAAATAATATTGTACTATGTATTGTATGGTTGTTATGTTCTTTCTTGTATTATTATATATCATATTCAACAATATAAGTGTAAAGAATTTGCCACCTGGTTTAATGCCCAAAGCAAATTAAATAAATTATGTATTTATCTAAATATAATGTTTAGCGTCAATGTGAATCTCACTTATTAATATGTATTTTATTTTTAATTTAGATTTGTTTATTATTTTTAGTTTTAAAATGAGAGAAGTTTGTGGTTGAGACACTCATTATGAAAATGATATAATTTTTTAGTGAGAAAGTGAGTGAGGAAGATTGATTATTTCCTTATGGAGTAAGGCAGAGCGGAACTAGGGAGGGGTGAACAAGGATACAAGAGAATAAACAACAGAAGACTCCTTCACAGTGCAGGAATAGATGGAGTTTCTCTTTCTAAAAATTATTACGATAAATATCCGGACAACACCGAGTATTTCATCTAGTAGTGAAAATAAATTGAGTTTGTAAATATAATTTCATGATCCTATACGTGCTGAAATTTGTATTTAAGACTATTGTGCTTCAATACTTCCAGAAAGGTACATTGATAAAGAAACAATCATGTGATCCAAAATATTTAAATAAATCTTTTAGCAATTTTCATGAATGGAATTTAGGGTAAAATCCCAGTATGTCTTTTTCCTAAAAAATGTGGAAAATGAACCTCTGAAGTGGTTGGATAGTTTCTCTTTTAATTTTCGAAATTATGCCCAAAGAAATTCTCTATAATCTTAACAATTCTCAGTAATCTACTTCGGGAATGTTTAGTAAAGAAAAGAGTAATAAATCACAAATAAATATTTATTTTTCTGATATTATCGGGACGCAAAATTATTACTGTCTATTGTGTTTTCGACATTCTGAAGAAAGTGTACTATCTAAGGTCGAAAACGGTATTTAGATGCTGGTAGTTTTACAGTTACAGAACAATGCAATACAATTAGTTTTAATAAATCTGGTTTAAAAATAAATGTTTTATTATAAAAAACTGAAATCAAAATCTAAGTATTTTATTAACCGAATCGTTCTTTGAAACGGTTCAATTGGCCTGACAGATTCCTGCTCTGAAAATACTTGCAACGTTGTACAATATCAAAATGGCAAATAGCTTATTTTAGTATTATGTTTCTTTTAATTGAAACGAGAAATTAAATTTTTACTCATGTACTTATTAGCTGCTCATTTTTTGGACAATTTCATTAGTGAAATTACAAATGTTACAGAATTTTGAATAAATTATACACTTATTTTATACATGCGAGCTTCATTAGCATTCATTTTAATCACTTTTATTTGGTTATGATGTTATTCTGGCTTTAATTCTGTTAATGGCATTTCATTCACTTTTATAAACTGAGTGTATGAATTCGAGGGTCTAATATTAATCTAGCTATTAAATTGCTCATGATATGTGGATTTAATAAGTATTATAATTACTCTGATAATACAATGTCCTTTTGAAAATGAGGCAATCAAGTTTTTCCTTCCTAAACATCAAAGGGACGGTTCAAATCAAATCGGTACTCTCTGAAAAAAGAATTACCAAAGTTATTCTCTAGTAATCTCTTTTCAAAGAATGGTTTGCTTCATCAACCCGAGTCAATTTTTTCTATAATATACGTCGTATAACATAATCATTACTAAGAAATAAATGACTTCTATAGAACACACATCAGTCGAAGAAAAAGAACAAAAATTTAAAAATGGTTTATAGATTTGTTTTAATACATGTTACAAATGTAAACTCATTTTAAGAAACAAAACCACATTCTAATTCAGCAAATGTATTATTTTAAATTTTAAAAAATTATTCTTTTGAACAAGTTCTACGGCTTACGAATACAAAAAGAAACCATTAATAATTGGCTCACGTACGGTTAGCAAACATTAATGTCTGCCTCGAAAAAATGTAAAGAAATTAAGCATCACCCTGCCTAGTTGAGTACGAAATAAAGCCATAAGAAAGACAACACAGTGATATTGTTAGGCACTTAAAATGGCGTTGGACAGGACACGCCATGCGACTTCCCAAACCTGCTGGACTCGCCGAATTGGGATCCAAAACTTGGAAAGAGAAACGACGGCAGACAGAGGAAGAGGTGGTTAGACGAACTGAAATTGCTGTTTGACAGCCAATGGTCTACCTCGGCAAAGAATCGTCAGAAGTGGAAGACCCTGTATGAATCCTTGTCTGCGTGTAAATAGCGTTTGTATAGGGATGTTTCGAAGCATTATGTTACAAAACAAAAATCTATCAAATTCATTAATATTTTAGTAACGAGAGTAATAATAGCATATTGAATCTGATTTCGCCAATCAGAATCTGGTTCACAGAGTTACATATTTTGTTCGAGCCTCTGTTTAAAAATCAAAGAAAACATATAGCAGCATTTGCAATTTTTTATTGTATAAACGAACAAAAAAAGTTTTTAAAAATCTCTATGACTGTTGTTTTATTCTGATGGGGAAAATTGCGGGTTATTGACTCCCAGGATGATTGCATGGAGATTTTTGATCAATTGTTTAAACATTTAAGTAAAACCTTAATATCTACTGAATCGTGAGAAACGTTGAGAATTCAGGATTTGCATATAATATCACAATCGTTTTTAATAAAGTTTGTGTAAAATTCGAAATTAATAGGTTGAGAATTACCTATTAAGCATTTTAGATGGTTCATTGCTTTAGACGTCTGACAATTTTGTTGATTTTCCATTTTGTGGTATCTGCGCTTTGGTGCGAAGGAGAGGATAAATGTTGACTTTCTGCAGTGTTAATACACAACTTTCTTTGTTTTCATTCATTACCATTGGTCAGAGTAATGTTAGAGCCTTTCAGAATTTGTTGAAATATTTGAGTGATTTAAATAGGATATTAACGGACAATTATATAACAATGAAAGAATTTTACTGTTTTAGAAATTCCTGTCTGAGTATTTTCATAACACTTTAGAAATACAGTAGAACCTCTCTAATCCGAACTCCGTAAATCGTTAATTTCGAATAATCCGAAAAAAATTCGGAGAGAAAATAAACAAAATGAATAAAATGATCAATTTTAGTGTAAGGAATGGATTTCATAATTACTGTACAATTGAACAACTAATTATTGAAACACAAGTTGTCGAACTGAAAGGTTTTTTGTACTGGTAACTACAATGTATAACATATGTTTATGTAGCTGTAAGTTTCACTAAGAGGAACTTGCAAAATCGAAATTTTCTTTCCGTACGATCTGAATCTGATTTATAATTAAATGTGGTAATACTACGCTTCGTCACCATTTTCTCACATTGCACGCAACGTTGCATTAGTCTGATAATCCTGTAGATGTATTTGTCCACTCACGGTAGATGTCTTTTCGGATAATCCAAACACTTCCAAATCTGAACAGAGCACCCCCTCCCATTAGTTCGTATTACCGGGGTTCTTACTGTACTAGTAAATATCCAATGTTGCACAGTTGGTCAAGCAGAGAACAGGCAGGTTGGCAGAGAACAGATGTGGGGAAATTTTCTTTTACAAATCGAACAATAAAAGAATGGAATACATTGTCTGCAAAACCTTTGAACCCTTTCCTCGTAGTGTACAACAATTTAGGAAGTTAATTTAGGGCATTACTATATAAATGAGGGAATTAGCAGACAATAGTAGGTTATAGAGCGATGCGGCAGTTATATATTGTGAAGTGAGGTGTCGTGAAGTGTAGTACAGAGAAATAATGAAAGAAATGATTAAAGGGTCATAGTGAAAAGTGTAGTGAAGTGAAGTGAAGTGAAGTGAAGTGAAGTGAAGTGAAGTGAAGTGAAGTGAAGTGTAGTGTAGTGAAGTGAAGTGAAGTGCTGTTGGCCAAAGATTCAGTGCGGAGTTTGATTGTTTCTTTTTTTTCTTAAGGTAATTTTAATTTTTTTATGAATTAGACAGTTTATATCATTATTATATTTTTATTATATTATTATTATATAATTATTATTATATAATTCGCATGTTAGCTGTAGTATTATATTTATGTAATTAGCTGCCACCGGGTTATGCCCATTAGCAGTTGAAATAAATGTATCTTATCTTAATTGACCGAGCAGCCCCTCGCCGCGTCTCGCCGGTCGGCTGCAGCGCCGTGCGGGGCGCGACCTCGATTAGTCGCGCGGACGTGACGATGGCAGGCGGCGCCCATCGACGTCTGACGTCAAGCGAAGCTCCCGCGATGAAGACAACGACGGAGCGGCCGAGACGCGCGTCAGCCCGCCCAATGACATCTCCGACACGCGCTGCCCGCCTGACAGCTGCCGCTCGCACACGACGTCTTGTTTAATGATGTGGGTCATCCCCAGACGCGCACACGAAACAGACAAGCCACTTCTGCGGGACTTGACAAACGAACGAAGCCACAAGATTTAGATTTATTTAGTCTATAAACAGTAAAAAGTCTATGTGAGGGATCATCTGATGAAATAGAATGACCTGGGATAAAATAGAAGAAATGAATGAGATGAAATAGAAGCTTAGAATTCTAGTGTATATCAGTTTTAACAAGTTATCTACCAATAGTAAAATCGACTAATAATGTGGTAGTTCATTGGTATTCAAAATTGATACCTAAACAACAAAACAAGGTCATTCCGACAAAACATATCTTCCTTGAAAGTCTAAACAATTGTGTGGATTTTCGTAGCATGTGTCAAAAGGCGAAATGACGTAGGCGTTTTTGCCGAGTTTTATTTACTATACAGTTGGCTGTCTAGGAAATTGCGCTATATAAACTGATTGATGCTTACACCACGAAGAGACGTTGTGGTTTGGCGCTGGATGATATTTTGTGTGATATTTTGTGTGATTTTAAGTGATATTTTCGGAAGCTAATGCTGGATATTTTTTGCTTCGCTTTCATTGGAATCTTCAACACACCATACAAAGGATGACCGAAGGCTGCCCAAGACTGGAATTAAATAGTTTTTATGACTGTTAAAGATAAAGAATTAGTATAATGTGTGCCCAAATGAATGAGACCATTGCCGTTGGGGCGTTATGCCAAATGTCCGACGGTGAACGCTGTAGCCGATAGATGGCATGGTATTTATTCTCTGTTGCACAAATGGAGAGAAAGGCGTCGAAGCGATTGCCTCAGATTGCCGCTGTTGTTGTTTCCGCAGTTCGCTCCGTGACGGATGCCTCCAGAGCAGCACAAAGAGCAGCGATCCAATTCCTTCGCACAGAAGGGCAGCATGGGTCTCTTTATGGCTGAATGCACGAGGTGTATAACGAGCGGTGTCTCGCACGGTGGACTTTAACCCTATCTTGTCAGAGTTACGCGGGGGGACGCGCAAACGTCCAGAAGTTGCCACACTCGGTGCAGACGAACGTTGTGACAAACAGTGGCTGTGGACGCGTCCATACGGCAGAATCGTTAAATCAGCACACGTGAAATTGCTGTTGAACTGGAGATGAGCAAAAGAACGGTACATCAAATATTACGCACAAAGAAGGTGTGTGAAGTGTGGCGAGGAAGATCCTAGCCGTCCTTGTGATGTATCACTGCGAAATCCTGCAACGTCCTCTAACAGCTCCGATATCTCCTCATGCGACTCCCATATCTTCGGCCCCTTAAAAAGTTTTTTGAACGGTCGGAGATTCACCTCCGACGATGACGTGCAAGCCACCCTGGAAGAGTGGATCCGTCAGCAACCCGGAAGTTTTTAGACGCAAGCCATCGACACTATCCTATGCACTTGGATAAGTGTATCGATGTAAATGATGATTATTTATAGATGCACTGTTCCAAATTAAATGTAATTAGCGTTTGGCATTAAATTTTCTTTCCATGTCATTGAAGTCTTCCTTTCATTTGGACACACCTTATAGAAATGTGCTGAGCAAGATCTGTTTCAACGAAGGAAATGCATCAACAAATCTTTTGGATTGACGAAATAGATCACGTAAATAAAGTGTTTAAAAACATTTACATTTTCTTGCATCAATTCTTTAATACACTTTTGATTATATCGAAGACGAAAATGTATTTAACCTATGGCACTATGAACCAATCGGGAACAGTTGAGAAAAGCAACGGTAAACGCAATTGAGCCGCCATGCGGAGCGAGGCGGAGCTTTGCGGCGTAGCGGGCGGGGATGGGGGGAAGGGGGGGCGACGCAAGTCAAAGGCGAGGCAGGTACAGAAACGCGACGTGAGACGAGGCCGGGATGGAGGCGTGAACCGGGTGGGACGAGGCGGGCAAATGCGAGCCGAGGCGAGACAGGGGGGCGGGGCGAGGCGGGGCGAGGCGGGGAGAGGTGGGGCGAGGTTGGGGCGAGGTGGGGCGAGGTGGGGCGGGGTGGGGCGAGTGGGGCGAGGCGGGTGGGACGAGGCGGGTAGGAACGAGGCGGGGTGGCGAGGCGGGAGAACGAGGCGAGGCCGAGCGACAGCGACGAGTGGTGAGAGCTGGATGGCGTCCGGGGAGGGCGGTTGCCGAGGCCGCGGTGGCGGGCGCGAGGGCTCGTTGGGACGTGCTGGAGGGCGAGGGGCGGGGGGGCGGGAAGAGACGGCTGGGCGACGGGAGTTGGGTGGGGCAAATGGGACGAGGCGGGGCGGGGCAGAATGAAGCGAGCCAGCGACGCGCGTAGCCGCGCGAAGGCACCCGGAGTAATTACTTGGGCTGCCGCTGAAGGCGCCGGCGGCGGCCGCGGCACCTGATCACCCCTTGTTATAGGGATTGCCGCCGCCGCCGCCAGCCTTCGCAGCAGAGTCGGCACCAAGGCGAAGGCGGCCTCTGGGGACCTTTGCGTGAGGCCAATCCACTCCCGGAGGCGGTGCAGGGGCGAGGGAGCTTGCGTGGGAGAAAGGAGGGGGGGGGGCGGAAGCAGTGCCGAGTAGCAAAGCTCCTCCAGTCGCTAATTTGTATCTGCCTTTACAGTACAGAGCAAGGCGCAGATGTTGGCGCGATAAATGAATTGTTCGGCTATATTCAAACAGCATGTACAAAAGTAGGATTGTTTTTTAGTTCTCTTTGTACAATTACGTACTGCAGGAACCATCTCCTTTCGACACTATAGTTTAGGCATTTGCTTCCCCACTTCCAGAGCTCTCTCTAACTTAACGGCGTCGGGATTTGTGTAAAACCATTCAGGAAATAAAACGGAAAATTCAGTTTAAGCATTTTCGGCTTTTCTGTTTTTTGAGATAGGTAATGAGCGGACGATCTTTGTTTCAAATCGATTAAAATCACTGTATATTTAAATTCATTTACCAAATAAGTAAAATACTTTAAATAATGAAAGGATTCGGGCGTAAAACGTGAAACAGACAGAGAACATGTTACAAAGAATAAGTGTTACCATATTGTTTTCACGCCATATTGCATCAAGGAAAGACGTATTAAATAGGAGAAACGGATAGCTGATAATATTTTATTAACACCCGATAAATAATGTTTATTTTCATAAAAGAATAGTAGTCTACCAATGTGATAAAGATTTCAAATTTCTAAAAAAAATTATGTATATTATTATCATCTCTACTCGGAAAGCTATTTCGAGTACACAGTAGAGAAGCGGAACTTGCTATCCTCTACCTCAGAGGTCGCCTGGAAAGAAGTGTACACACAAGTACTCACATCAAAGAAAATTGCATCTCTACGCCATTAACTGGACAGAGAGGGAATTGGGAATGGTGAATTGTTTCACTTTATCCCATACTACGTTACAGAGCGAAGAGAAAGTTTTGTGCCCTTTGATGACATCTGACATACGAAGAAATTTTCCCTCCTTGTTATTTCAGCACCTTTGTATACGAGTATCTTTGTGAAACTCGCTTTATATACAAGATCTTCACTATGTAGACATTTAGTATGTAGTTTCACCATCTGATTACGATTTCTTTGCCTCTTGCGCAAATGTAGTTATTCGAATAATCTATTTCAATTTTTCAGCGGAAGTCGATTCACATACGTAAAGTATTAGGGATAACAAAAATTATAAATATTATTATTATTACTATTATTATTATTATTTGTATATAATGGTCATGTTTTGTGTAGAATAAGTGTCATTGATCTAAGAAGTCTTGGAATGCAATTGTCTGAAGTCTAGGAATATAATTGGTATCAATGGTGTCCGCAGTTGGGCGATTAACGTAAACACTTTTACAGTCTGAGTGAAATTTTGATATGTTAATATTAATTACAGAAGTTAGTAAGAAATTCATATTTTAATATTTAAAGGTTGTAAGTGGTTGTCTTGTTTAATTGTTTTGTTCTTTATTCATTTGACAGACTGATGCTGCCAATAGATGCACATTGTCGAAACGTTGTTTTGAAGAATTAAATAAAGACACATAATTTGAAAATTATTGTGTTTTTAAAATAAACTAAGAAAGGGATCATTTATTTAAATTTATTTATTTATTTATGTTAATTTATTTATATTAATATATTACGGATAACAGCCTAAATCTGGAGCAAATGCGATTTTGCAACAGTTTTATACGAGAGCGAATAGTTTCATATCAATTCTTTCCTAAAGCGCTACATATATAGCTACACATGTTCATAATTCAACTGAACATGTACATGAGATAAAACAGGCATCCCAGAGATCAAGAAACCATACACATGTTGAACTTCTTCCCATAGTACGTCACACAGTTTTTAACTGTTTTACACTATAAATAAATTAATAAGTAAATAAATAGACTTCGCGTTTTCCCAAATTATAGAGACGTATCTGCCCAAATCAGAAATTAAATTAATTCAAAAGCTAATGTGCGTTGTAGAAATAGCGACCCTTCGTCTCTCACACGGCCTTTCAGAATTTGCGCCAAAAGCGTTCATTAAAAACTGAATAAGATGACTACGTTTCTTAGTAGCCGGCAGTCGGCAACGGCAGGACTTTGTTGCTATCGTGTTGGCAGCGCTGCTTCGGGAGTGATTGATTCGCCGGTGGCATGAAAAGAAACGCTCGTATGAGTTGCGCATCGGCGATGAAATATTCGAGCGTGTTTGACCGACAAGCCAGTCGATCAGTCATGGTCAGGAAGTTGTGGACTCGATATTGTGCTTTCAGTGAGCAATCTCAATAGAATTGTTTAAAGGCTGTATACGTTATAGTGCAGTTTTAAGCACTTTATGCGATATTTTTTTTGTTTTTCAAGAAAAAAATACGCCTAGTTAGTGGACTTATTAGTAATACATTCGTAAATACATTAGTAAATACATTCATAATACTTGGCAGTATGAATAGTTACACATTTACTAGATTTGTTCCATTTGAGTTCAATGTATTTATTCCGAAAATCCTCCGAGGTTTTGAACTCAGATAAATTGTCTCAGCTAGAAAAACAACTATATCATTTTTGACGTGTCTGCAATATGTGAATTCAGGGGTGAAAAGTTGCGTATCTAATTCACAATGTGAAGGGGAAAAAGTTGTCAACAAATGGAATCATTAATTCAAAAATTGTTTGATTTTATTCTGAATTTTGCTTTTATATGGATATATTTTCGTTCTTTTTCCTTGAGATCATTTCAACTACTTGTCAATATATTTTTTCAAGTGATCAATGTTGGATTCGTTTTTAATTTTTCGAAAGAGAATGCAGTTATTCGAGAAATGTCTGATTGTCGTTCGAATTTCGGTACAGATATAATTAATATACATATAGTTATAACCTTTAAGTAATTAAATTTAGAATTAAATTGAAAATAAAAACTTAGTTGGTTTTCTATAATAAAAACAGTTTGATATAATTTACCACAATTTTCAGCAATTACAATAGATAAATAAATAATACAAACAAAAATACACATTCAAGGTTTTTACTTCAGGTGAAAGTTAATTAATGGCTTTGTATAAGTGTCTTCTGTCACATGTGATCATTGATGGTTTCTCTTTCTGTCTCCGAAATCAGTCACCAGATGCCTCCCCTGCGGTGTCAACTACCAGTCATTTGGTCGGTAGCACGGCAGATCCGAATTTTAAGGAAACAATGATACAGTCTGTTTTTTTAAATACATACAAAAAAGGACCGGTCCTAATACACTTCCCTGAGGGATACTGGACGTCACAAAAACCTCGCCAGATAGAAATTCAATTCGAACTCATTGTATCCAACCGCGGAATAATTTTCTAATCTAGATGACTACTCGCAGGTATACTCCCGATTCGATAATTTTATGAAGAACTAAATCGAAAGCTTTAGAGAAGTTTATGAGGTTGCCCCAATTCTTTCTCCAGAATCGAATATATCGGCAATATCTTGAAAAACAGTAGCAACCTGACTTTCGCAATAATAGCGTTGTTGAAGTTCCGCTAAATGTTGTTCATGTTCCACACATGACGCATACAGTTGGCAATTTAATGTTCTAACATTATATAACCGATTTTAAAGTAATTGCTAATTACGCATTATACACTTGTGTTCACAATTAGACATTTATGAACAATATCCACATTTGCAAATAGGAACCACTGTAGCTTTTTCCAGACATTATTAATTATAAAAGCTTTAAAGGATCAATGATGGCAGGGTGACGAAACCACAATTTAAAACTTTAAACTTTCACCTAATTTTTCCTTAGAATTAATTTTACCAGTGGACAATGAAATGAAACGTTCCCTCATCTCGCATGAAACCCAGAGCGTGGTTGCGTGTGAATCGGGTGCTTTACGCAGGGCTGGACCCCACGACAAGTGCCTGCGCGTGTCGCCATACATCAAACATGCGGTGGGCGGCAGAGGATGTGACCGCAGCGGCAGCGGCGGTGGTGGAGACGGCCATGTCATCAATTAAATAGACGTTTCGCGCAGTACGAGTTATCAAATATTTATGCTACATCACAAGGAGCGCGGCCAGCGCCCTCCAGCAGGCTTTGCAGGCGGACGGCGGTAATCAGCGGCCGTCGCC
>BOPP01000025.1:9675454-9695357 GCA_017312745.1 Gryllus bimaculatus
AGACGGAGAGAAGCGACCTCGGCGCCTTTCACCCTTTCCCCCTTTTTCTCTTCCTTCTTTCCTCTCCCTTTCTTTCCTCTCCCTTTCTTTCCCTCTTCCTTTCTTTCCCTCTCCCTTCCTTCTTTCCCTCTCCTTTCTTTCCTCTCTCCTTTCTTTCCCCTCCCTTTCTTCCCTCTCCCTTCTTCCCTCCCCTTCTTTCCCTTGCTCACTTTCTTTCCTCTCCCTTTCTCTTCCCTCTCCCTTTCTTTCCCTCTCCCTTTCTTTCCCTCCTCCCTTTCTTTCCTCTCCTCCCTCTCTCTTCCCTTTCTTTCCCCCTCCTCCCTCTCTCTCCCTTTCTTTCCCCTCCCTCCTCTCTCTTCCTTCTTTCCCCTCCCTCTCTCTCCCTTTCCTTTCCCCCTCCCTCTCTCTCCTTCCTTTTCCCCCTCCCTCTCTCTCCTTCCTTTCCCTCCCCTCTCTCTTCCTTTCCCCTCCCTCTCTCTCCCTTTCTTTCTCCCCTCTCTCTCCATTTCTTTCTCCCCTCTCCTCCATTTCTTTCCCTCCTCTCTCTCCATTTCTTTCTCCCCTCTCTCTCCATTTCTTTCTCCCCTCTCTCTCCATTTCTTCTCCCCTCTCTCTCCATTTCTTTCTCCCCCTCTCTCTCCATTTCTTTCTCTCCAGCCCCTCTCTCTCTCTCTCTCTCTCTCCATTTCTTCCCATCTCACTTTCTCGTTCGTTCTTTTTGCTCGTTCGTTCGCTCATCAAAATAAAGTATATATTGATTTGTCGTCGTGTTTTACTAATTATTCAATATTTTTAAATTATCCTAAAAATACTCAACATGGTTAAACACTCACTTTTGTTGAATACCGAAAATTTTCAAATAACGCTAATGTTCAATTTTTACGACACCTTCCTAGAATACAATAATCACATTTCCTATTCATATGTCCTAGAGAAAACTGAAGTTGTTCATCAAAAAATGTCTTGTTCCACACATTTTGGAAAGTCATATAGTATTTTTCTTTACATTACTATACTGGTAATTAATTGCATTAGATATCATTCTGTCGTACCCAGGTCCCGGCAATAAGAGTATCCTGTCGAAACTCACCGACTTCGTTATGATTGAATACATACGTTTGTTATGTTGCAGGAAGAGAAATAATTTCATAATTGTTCCTTTAAATTGCAAGTATTTTTCCCTTAAATTTGTTTCGAACCTTCTAAAAGCGGGGGGTTTAATCTTAAAAAAAAAAAAATTTCCTCCCTTTTCCCTTTTTTGGTGGGGTTTGGGTTTTCAGCCCCTCTGTCCCCCGCCCCCCTCACGCGAGCCCAGGCGTTAACGGTCAGTTTACGAGCGTCGCGCGCTGATGTCTCCCTGAAACGCCCGCCGCCGACGCGACGGTTCGTTCTTGTGGCCGCCACAAAGTAGATGTGGCCGCATTCAGATTGTTGGACGCACAGAACGGAAGAAGGGAAACACTTCGGGTGGTAACTACCGGAAGAAGTCGTTGGGCATCCAATGCGGTGCATTTTGTTCCTTCTTCCTATTCGTCCTGCCTTGTCGTTCCTATTGAGGGTAGCCTTTTTGAGACCCCTAACGTGTTGTTTTATGTGTTCACAGAATATTTCTCCACTGCACAAAATTTTTCGTTAGAAAGATATAGCGTTTTTGAAACTTCTTGTATTTTCTCCAGATACAGACCCACAATAAAAGTATGTTATGGTATTTTAAGAAAACTAGAAATGTGAATATAAAATATAACATAAAATAATAAAATATTCCGTAAAGTTTCTCACACCTTTAAAACAAACCAACATAAAAAGTAAATGTTTTAAGAAGATATTTATCAAACCTCTCAATTCTGTCAATATTAACTGACATATGATGTAGGTATGCGAGAGCTCTGCTGCATTAAATGCGCAATATAATTTTCAAATGACGAAACAAATATGATATTAATGGTGTTCCCATATAAATTGTTACAGATCTCCATCAGGTTTTTGGTCCAGTTTCTCTTGATTCTTCGAGTACACGCTGAAATGTGCTTCTCTAAACATGAAGTTTCAATATCTGCGCATGTTTTGATGAGCCCCCTGTTTGCTAATTGAAGAATTAGTCGGGAGTGGGGGTGTTTTTTGTCACCAATACTATAAAATCATATCTGGAATTTTTTTTCCAAATGCGTTTCTATGGGAGTGAGAATTCGGTTGTCAAACGTTGCCGTACACGTTCATGGGATTTCTATTTATAATTATATACAATATAAGCAAATGTGATGGGGTATATATTCGGTAATTTATTTTTGGCGACAACTAAATAAATTGATTTAATAATGACGTAAAAATAAATGCATACATTTTGTAAGCATGGTTTTTGTGTGAGATTAGTAATGAACTAAAAACTATTATGTTCGAAATATCTTATGTTTATTACGGCACTGAAGTTTTATTTGTAAATATAATGATCCAAAGAACATTAGCTTATTTTCAGGAACATTTGCGGCAACTGACAAGCAACTTTTCTTACCTCACTTTTAAATATCTTTTCATTAAAACAGAGAGTAAGAAATTTACTACAATATCTTTACTCGCCTAAAAATACCTTCTGTAATAGATTTGCAGTTTTAACTATTGTTTTGAAACAAATGTTCAACTAAAAACAAAAGGCATTGCATCAAAACGTGGTGTAAAATATATACGTGAAGAAAAGTATCTAAAGAGATAACAACCTTGGCTTCTTGAAATAAGAAGATGGTTCGGTAAGATATATCCATATTTTTCAAAATTAGTAAATCAAATAAGTAGGTATTACAATCGGATCATATTGTCCTGTAGTAGTACTACGTTAAGACATGGCATGCAATAAGTAAATGTGTAAACGTAAAGTCCATTAACAAGAGGCATTTTTGTAACATCGAAACTATGCCTCTAGTATTGCTTACTGAATTGAGTATTCTGCAATGTGTTTAGAACGTTTTACATCCATCTTTTCGGAGAAAGAAGCATGGTCCATAAAAGACACTTGTAAATTGAGTTTGAAGAAAATGGTGTCGTATATCATTCATAACATCAATGCAAATTGCAATGTGACTTTATGGGCACTTTCCTGCATACGACAAGACGAGGAATAGCCGCCCACCTCCCCCCCCCACAATTGATCGTTCCGCCCTCTGTCCTCCATGAACATTGGTGTGTGACGTAACGAATCGTAAGGGCACGCGAGCCACCCAAGATAGAAGGCAAACCACGAACGCCCACACCGAACACGTCCATTGTCATCTCAGGATATCATACATCCCCGCCCCTCGCCAAGTCGTAAAGAGACCTATTCAAATACAGGTGTTCATCGAGAGAGTGAACCGTATTTGTTCAATAAATCAGACTCGATGCCGACAAAAAAGTGTTCGCCCCGCAGACAAATATTTACGACGCAATCAAATCGATGCATAAAAATGGCCTGTCACTGCCCAATTGATCCAGGGCGGCGGAAGAGGGGGAGGGAGAGGCGATCGTGATTTCGTGGAGCGTGGTGTCAAGAGAGTGAAGCACAAAGGAACACGGTGTAGAACGTAAGAAGAGGCAAGAGGACAAGGTTGTGAATCTTGCTTCGGCGCATGTTGACGCATCACTTTGGTGTCCAAACAATACATTACCGTGTTACGATTAGCCCTCTGAATACAGTGGGTTATGCTTCAGGTAACTCTCCACGTTGTGTTAAAACCAACTTGCTATATTGACCCAATAGTTTGTGAGGAGGCACAGGAATGCGGAATCTAACACAAGAGGGAGCAACTACATTTCGGAATCATGAATCACGTAATAATGTATGGGTCGACGAGAAAATATTACCTTTCGTAATTTTTGAACTTCAGGGGTTTGGAATATTTTTAAAAGAGTATTTAACATTATTCGAGTAAAGAAATGTACGCCCTAATTGTGGAAATTTTTAAAATGTTGCAGGATCTTCATGTAGAGTACCCCAGAATTCAAAAGAAACTTCTTCGAGGAACCACATTATTCAGATCGGTCAGAGAATATCAATTTTAGTGAAAATTCTGAATATAGTTTAGGGCTCTAGCGTTTCTTAGTCACACTGAGACAGACGGTTGTACAGACAAAAGCCCTTTTGGGGTATCAAAGCCTCACAAAACGTTTATTCTGACTTCATTGCGATAAAGTAAGAGCAAGAAAAATCACCTTTTCGGGTATCAGGTAGCCACAAAACTAATTTTTTCGTTGAAAAATCAGTAGTTTTCCAGCAGTATTACATAACTTTCTTTATCTGCGAAGTAGATAAGAGATGAATCGATGTTTCAGATTTACAGACAAAGCCGTCTTACTTTGATAAAGAAGTTTATTATTTATAAAAGTAAGGAAAATTACCCATTTGGACATCAGTGAGCCACACAACTTGTTTTTGTCGAGAACTAAGTAGTATTCCTGCAGTATTACATTACTTTCTTTGCCTACGAAGTAGATAAAGGATGAATCGACGTTTTAGATTCACAGGTGAAGCCGTCTTTCGTAATGACTGGCTGGCTGTGGCTGAGGTGAGCTGGGCGTGGTCGTGTGTGCGGCATCGGAGCCATCTGCGGGCGGCGCGCGGCGTCCGTCCCGTCCTCGTGGCCTGAGAGACGCGACAGGGCCACAAGGCGAATCATCGCCAATCTCGTTATGGCGGTAACTGCAGCCTCGGGCCGGGGCGGCGCGGCGCACCCCACGCCTCTGTGACGCACGCCATTGATTTGATCCAATCGGGGTCGGCGGCGCTCGGACGTTCTGCTCCCGCTGCCGTCTCTCTGCCGTCGCCAACACGGCTCGACTGCGACACACGTACGGAGCACGGCAATGTAATGCGGCTAAGACTGGAAGAAGGTAGGCGCTTTACTTACGCGCGTCTTACTCATCTTTTTACAAAGCAGATGGAAGAAACCTTTTGAGAGAGACACACACGAACTCACAGAGTGTTCATAGGTGCGTATTTCTGAGAAGGAACAATTATTATAAACGTCAATCATTCTTTGAATCACAAACAGGCAATGACATAAGGTAATGTAACTTTAGATACTTAACGTAAGGACTCTTTCTAATATGCGTTTAGTTTACTGTTATAACTGTTATGGTTTACTGAAAAAAAAAACTTCTGGAATGTCAGCTAACCAAAACTTTTCCACCTCTCAGTGTCGCTAGTTATTACTCAACTATATTTTTTTAAAGTGCGCGACTTCATTTAATGGTCTAAACTTGAGATATTAAATGCTTTGAAAAACAAATATTAATGCTGATATTGTTCTTGACGTATTAACCAAGTTTCAGGTAAATAGCTTCCAATATGTTATGCCTAGCATGTACTTTAGATACATACATTTATAAAGGCAGCCGAATTTTCGGGTACAATATAACCACCTGCACCAATCATAACCATCTTTACAACAGCACTAACAGACAACACTGACGTGCATGCCAAATTACAACTCAAAAGAAACATAAACACGAATTTCATTCCATCGTTTTGTTGAGATAATTTCAATCCATTCCCTCCCTATACAGTAGTATAGGGAGGTGGAGCATTAAGAAAGAAAGAAACAAACAAACAAAAAGAGAGAGAGAAGATAAAAAGAGAGAAAATAAGAAATAAATAAACAAAGAAAGAAATATGATTACTGAAAAAGTGAAAGATAAATATGACTAGTACCGGCAGATATTTTATCACTCGTTACCAACGATATTGTTTGAGTGCTACACTGTCGTATAAACGTTTTTAGATACCATTTTCCGAAATCAGTGATGAAAAATCTCGAAATTCAATCAATATCTCTATTGTTTGAACGTCCTTATTTTACTTTGCATTAGGTTAGGCTTAAATGTTCTAACAACATAACAAATTATATTTTAAAATCACACAACATTTAACTGTTTCATAATGTATTCTTTTCAAAAGACATTTAGAAAATGTCCGTTTAAAACTAAGCGATGAAATACGGGGCAACACACATTCAATACACTCCAATAATTAGAAACGAAAGTTTATGGATGTTGACAATATTGAGAACGAAAAATAATCACAAATATGTGATGCGAAATAATGAATGCATGTACGACTCATTTCATCTATTTGAATGCAAGCGGAAACATTCATTGTAAAAATATTTGCGGTAGTTAAAAACTGATATCCTGTTTCACATAATTGTTGCGGAAATAAATATTTGCTTGTTCACCAAACAGGTAATACGCAACCGCACATGAAATTTCTCGCGGCTACGCAATTAAGGATTTGTGAACGAATGTGAGTAATGGTACATCAGTCGAAAAACTTATTAATAAAAGAAAAACCTCAATATGTGCAAATAAAACAATCCGTTTATTTCAACTGAATCACAGTACAACTGAATTTAAAAGATTACGTACATTTGGAAAGATACTTGTAATTTAAAATTCCTTTCTCTTCCATTCTTTCCGACTACTTTTAGTTTAAAACCTTTCATTCCACTTATCGAAGAAGATGAATACATACATATATTTAAGAAAGTATTTGTTTTGCTTGATATTAAACTTAATATTACAACATCATAAATTCAAACTGTTAATGTACGAAAGAACTTAGATTAACAATCTGATACTAATACCATTCTGATACCGAGAGCTAGTTGTATACTGAAGTCGACTTCAGTCGTCGTTTGAAGAAGAATTCTAGCAGCTGGCTCCTCTGATCGATAGTTTACCGTTGTTTCTCCGGTCAACACCAGGCAAATGCCGGAGTAGTACCCTAATAAACGGGCCACGGACCTCGCGCGATCTTTCCTTCCTCTTCCTTTTCCAATCATTTCACAAATACGGCGTACATTTTTTTTACTCGAATAAGGTCAAATACTCTTTTAAAAATATTCCGAGCCTCTGAAGTTCAAATATTACGAAAGGTAATATTGCCTCGTCGACCACCGACATTATTCACTATAGATAATTGTTTTTTCGAAATTACATCTTTAAATAATGATTAATAATTTTTTGGAAATGTGTATAGTTGTCGCGCACGTTTGTGTAAATTATTCACAACTTTTAAAAAATCTACATATACAACATTACCTCAAAAACGTCTTCATTTTCTTACTCTACTAGAGAATAGTCGCAAACTAATATGGAATAGATCTCATTTTCATAATTTCATACACACACACACAGTTACATGCACTACACAACCACACATGCCGCGAGATCGGTCGGCAGCTTCGAGCTTGTCCCGGCAGGGGCGGTGCTCCGCTGGTGGGAGATACCTGGTTGGAGAAAAGCAACGATGGCGGACATGTGGATCAGCGCTTAATCTCGCTCTTCAAGAGGGAAATATCACTCTCACCTCGTGCGAAAAACAAAGACAACCCTTAGGGGACTAATGACTTTACCTGTTGACACGCCCGGAAACACTAATCAATAAATCAGTCAATGGCCGCCCAGAGAACACTAAGGGGCGAGGGTGAACAGTAAACCCACAATAAATTTCAATATCAACTGAAAGAAAATTTCATATATTTATAAAGGAATGCGACATGTTTTTAGCAATATATTATAATAATTTTCTGCACGTTTGTGTGAAAGTTAAGTTTTTGGTATGAAAAGGTCGTATATAATTTGAACATTTCGGTAAATAAACTGTCTTTTCCGAAAAGAGACGGTAACGTAAATTTTTGATAAACCAGTTCAACATTCACTACTTTGTTCCAATTGCAGAACTGTTATCTGCATCGACATAGTGTATAATGAGATGATATCACGATCATAGGTAGGTCTGGGTGTAAGAGAATACTGAAGTTTTCTCGAAGCGATTGCGCATTGAGTGGGTTTCGATATTTTTGTGAACATCCGGTCAACGTTGGAAGACGAAATTAATATTAAGGGTCCTTTATTATAAATCCGAAACGATGAAACAGCAACTCCATATTTAAAAGAAGGCCGATAAAAAATGAAAAAAAATGGACGTTTGGGTCAATCGTTGGTCCTTTTCCCTAAATGTATACGACTGATAATAATAATATAATTAATAATATTAATAATAATTGTAATAATAATAATAATAATAATTGTACTAATAATAATTGTAATAATAGTAAAAATAAATTTTTAATCATTATTAAAGTAGCTTTAATTATTTAGTAGGTTTGTTGCAGTGGCCGGTGGCCGAGAATTGCAGCCGTCTGATTCACCTGTTCCTTGATTAAGCTCGCTTTCGAGCCAGAGGCCCAGCCAATGCAAATGCCTCGCGAGCTTCCGTGACGTGGAACGTCACCACCAGAGCGCGTCTGCCACCGGCGCACCACAGCGAGAACGCGAACGACGAGGAAGCACAGTCACTTTCAGAAGGCGGAGCCACACCCGGCCTTCTTCTGTTGATAGATTCATTGTGCTTTTAACATGGAAGAATGCGTGCACTAGATTATTTGACTGACCTAATACCCCTAACTGTATCGAAATCCAATAGTGGCCACAATGACCACAAAATAAATATACCATATTTCAAAACAGACCATGAACCCGCGTATTCCGCTTATTACTACGCATATTTGCCGAAACTAGGTTAGGCGTCCGCTGTGGCAGATGGCTGCAGTGGAAAACATGGGCAACGCGCACGCTCCACCGGGTCACAACTGCGCCCGATGTCACTGGCCGCAGTCACGTGCGTTGGAGACCTCTGGGGGCGGAGGCGGTAAGGGAACGGAGAATGGCTGAACCCCGATGGGGAAAATGGTCTGTGAGAGAGGAAAGCAGAAAGTTGATCGAGACAGAAGCATGTTTCGAATAACGAACAAGAGACCCGTCACAGACATTCACTGTAGCTTTTTGCTCTCTCACGTACTGTTTACACATTATACAAAAATAATTGTATTGTTTGCCAATAATGGCGAGCTTTCGACATACCCCTTATTGCCAGTCCTGGTAACAAAAACTCTGGATAAATACAGTTCGAAATTTTAAAAAAATCAATATATTACTTTCTCTAAACTAGCGATCAGAGTAGCCGGCCGCTAGAATTTTCCTCCAGAAAGAAGCTAGGTGTCATGCAAGTGTCAAAAATCCTGCCTCCGAGGGAACTGGAAACATAGAACCTCCTGGTCAGAGGCACCACAGTGACATCAATTTATGCCCCCAAGCCACCTAAGGCGGTCAACAGCGAAGAGTCAAAATTTAAAATACTGAAGAAGTAATGAAAAGAGCAAGAGATGTGAGTATGGACTTAAAGGAGACCTGAAAATCAACTGGGGGATACGGAGCTTGTAATGATGCGGAGGGGGCAATTGGTGGGGAAACAAGGACACGGGGTCGTGTGTAACTACGACAACATGAAGGGAAGGGAAAGCGAAAGTGTTGGGGACTGGTGGGGTGGTGGTGGGGTGTGTTCGACAAGAGCTCAACACAAACCGGCGGCAGCGTCGACAAGGGCAGTATTGCGTTCAGACCACACCCCGCCGGATGCACAACCCCGTCTGCAAACTCAGTTGTATTGCCGAATTAACACAACCGCCGACGTAGCAGTCAGCGCACACAGTGGCGATATCACCGAGATTACTACCCGTCCGCCATCGCCATCCACAGATGCCACGTTATTTCCGACATATCACGACTCGCCGAGGAACTTCTGCCAAATGACAACTAGCCAATTCAATGACTTATAGAATATGACAATACACATACTAAATAGTGCATCTACGTGAGAACATCCTTAAAACAACATATGTAAAATTAGATAATTCAGCAGATAACATTTAATGCCCGACCAGCCTTGCATGTCTTAGCAGAAGTCATGGTTTGAAAGAAGTCACGGTTCAGAAGCCATATCATATACTATCACCGCCTACCTTCAAGAGATCACTTGAATGAGCAATGAGATATCAGAACAACCAGAAGGACACAGCACCAGCAAAAATACTGCTGAAGAAACTCACATTAATTAGTTTTTCAAAGAGAACCATGCACACTTTCCGAGAACAACAAATAAAAAAATCTCATGTAACACTGCAAATAAGCAAAATTACGGACAACAATATACGGTCAGACGTTGTCCCGTCATTATATTTTTAGGTATCAAGGACTCACAAAACATGGATTACGGCCACTTCACGTGTAGAGGATTTTTCTAAATTTAGAAGCTGTATTTATTTACTTTTTCGTTACCAGGATTCATAATAAGAGTTTTTCTGCCCCAAATTCGCCGTTTTTTCGTGCAGCATTACATAACTTTCTTCCACTACGTGGCGAGAAACTAAAAAAAAAACACGCCAATGTTTTATTAATTTTTGTACCGGTTTGGCCTCAGACGCATATTGGAAAGCGTTTCCTATAGTTTCTCAGTTTCCTATCAACCTACTACTTATCACCAGAAACGTGTGCGCATATCGAGGTCTCGATACGTTGTTGTAGACTCAGGAGTTCATTAGCGTCCATTGTAAATAGCGAGTGATTGCAATTCCGTCGGCCGGCTGGCAGGCTAAGTTCCCGACGGCCTAGAATCGGAGGCGATCCCAGGAGCGCGCGTAACATGGGGCAAACGTAATTTTCACTGTCAATTCCATCAATTCACAAACGCGATTTTCTTTGTGCGTGTAATAACTTCATCTCTCCATCGTCAATATAGAGAAATATCGTCGACTCTTCGTATCAATATACGAACAACCTTCTAAACACAATAGAAGAAAATATATTGTCATGAAACTGCTGCTGAAGATACCGTAGATAACATTTGTTAGTCATAGGTGGTCCATAATAATAATAATAATAATAATAATAATAATAATTAATAATTGTCTATCATGTGGTGTTTTTTAACCTGGAAGGTTTGTTGCCTTGCCAGGAGTGTTAATAATATTCAGGGCGAGGGCTTTATGGAAGGGAGAGAAGGCGAGTAGAGACCTCGACGTGGGGGGGGGGGTCGGTGCTGTTAGGAGTTCGCCGCTGCCCTAAGCCCTGGGAACTTAGCGCCTGCGAAACGCTCCGCGAGCTGAGCCGCCACATTACGCACCTATCGTTGGCCTCCACTCAGCCATCTGGTCGCTGAACTTGAGCGCTCGAATCGACGCCACAGGCTGAGAGTTCGCTACCCCCTACGGCTTCCCCGACTCCTCACGAAGTAGCGTCGTCTCTGGCAACCTCGGGAACGAGCGCTGCTCTCTGCAGTAGCCGCTTGCGAGTCGAGATTACGTCAGGGAGCCAAAGTTCATCGTTCTGGAATTATGAATTTAACAATTCTGATTCTTATAAGGTGTAATAACTGTCATTGATTTGTAAATTAATAATGGTCACTAATGACCTTAATTGTTTATAAAGCGACCTAAAATAAATATATTAAAAAAGTCCTCCCTGTTCCTAACGTTTCGGAAGAATTTTTAAGTTATTCTGAAGGCGTATCGCCTACGATGAAACATGTTGAAATTATTAGAAATATTGCAAATATTGAAATTTTGAAATTCGTAAAAGCATGATACATACAAGTACAAAATTTGTCTAAATTGTTCCAGTCCGATAAATGAAGCATATCCGATGAACAATCTCTTCAGAACATGAAATAAAATTAAATTCCAGATACTTTAGCTCTCTTATCCTGACAAAAAAATTTAGAACAATATTTTACAGTTTTTTTGTTTTCATTGATAAGCTTTTGATGTTTGACAGAAAAAGAGGCTTCAACGTACCTGTCAGCAAAAATATTTATTAGCAGTACTTTAATAGAGCTCATTACTACAAACAATCGCAAAAGTACACACATATTTTCTCTTTTGAAACAACATTTACAAAGAGAGTTAAAAACACTTTTAATGTTAAATAATTTGAGATTAAATTAAGTTGTAGTTATTTAATTCAAGAGATGCGTTCATGAAAGTTAACATTAATAAAAATTGCGTAAAATCAACAAAATTTAAAAGACATATCTAAACGTCTAATGAAAGGGGAAAAGGGGTAATCTTAAGATAGTGAAGAGCCCAAAATTTCTAGAATTCTGTCAATACTTCGTAATTAATACAGATGAGGTATTAATTCATGTGAAAACAAAAACAGACCATATCATATAATACATAACATAATAAAACCCATTTATTGACAGCTACCAAAAATTGATTGTGACGAAACGTAAATATTAGATCCCATTGGGATCCGGGACGGGTTCTTTAGTTATCTACATCTGGATCTATCTGGATCGTCTCTCTAAGCACAAGATAGTGTCTTGTACCTACGCTTTAGTATTGGTATTTATGAATCTTGAAGGATGAAAGTATAATTCTCGAGACATGGTGCTTTATATGAATTCGATTTTTTCAGACATTGCACGGTCTCGGCAGTTGGAGTCGGTTTTAAATCAATTTTGACACATCATTATTATTGATATTTAATCCTCCATTAATTGCATCCCCCTTGTAGATTCCATCAAAATCCATTTAATCTTCTTTTGTTCCACCACACTGCTCCAAGATTTTTTTCTTTCTCCAGTTTCACTATTTCTCCTGCTAAACATTTGACTTAAAGTGTATTTCGTGGCTACTTATAAAGGGGATAACTTTAAATAACATTAAGAATTAGACGAGAAAACAGCTATATCTTTATCTGTTTCTCTGTTAAGCTTACGAAACAATACGAAGAGTTTATCTCAGAACAACAATCTACATTTCCCGGTTTCATTTAACAGATACGAACAATACATCAGTCTGTCGGTACTCTGTTGGACCATAACACATACAAAAAACAGCTAATAAATAAGAAAACCCAAATCACACGTATTAGAAAAACGAATACAGTATACTCGTAGTTTTTTGCTCAATGAGTTGTTGAAACGCAAATGTATGATATTTGACAGTTCTGAGCCAAGGTTTATGTATATAGCACCATTTGCCTGCACAAACAACGTAATGTTTTAACATTTGTAGATATTACATTTCACTTCTTCCACATCCTTTTCAGCTAAAATCGCAATTATCTTGTGTTTCTACTGACTCAAATCTATAAACAGCATTGAAGGCTACGAAAATGTTTTACTGTTAGAACTTTTGTTTTTGAGTGTACACTTGTCAGTGGAAAGTGATTTTAAAAATACGTTGTCCTTTTTATTCATTCAAATCAGTCATGATAATTAATAAACAACTCTAATTAATGAAAAAAATTAAACTGGCGCCTCTAATTAAACACCACCAATACTAACATCTACAAAGTATCTCAAGAACCTTTTTGCATTAGATTTCAGTAATTTCATTCCATCAGACATCCCATTTCATCTTGGGCATTCTATTGTATTTTGGTATATATATCAGATGATGAATTATACTTTTTTTCATTATTAATTACTGACACGTCGTTCGTTGTGGTACTGTGTGTGCGGGAGGACGCTGCCCCTCTCGTGTCAACATTCTGTCAACGCTGCACTGACCCTAAAAAGTGGCTCGGAAAAATTGGCAACACGAGGTGACCGCAGAATATTGCAATAAACGTCACTACGTTCAAATTGCAGTCCCGCTATTGTTTGGGGCAAGCGGGCTTCTATAACACCAAGTAATGATTCAACAACACGGCGAAGGGAAATCTAAGAGACATGGGGTCGATTGCATTTACCTAGTTGAACATTCTTTAAAATATAGAGCACCACACTCAATTTTATTAAAAATTACTACTCCCAAAGTTTAACTAGTGATTCTTAACAGCTGATCCATTCTCGTATTATTTCTAACTTTTGAAAGTCTTAATAATTCAGGAAGTTCCTCAAAAATGAGTTCTGCACCATTCTTTTAATCAAACCTTCTTCTATTCGTGGAAAACATTAAAGAAAAAAATTAGAGTGTGTTTTGAGAAAATAATTTTTTATAAAATGCATTAACTTCAAGCACAAATTATCCGAAAACTACTAGTTTCTTCAGACGATTATACCTTTTTAAAGAGATGACTTTTCAGAAAAGATTATGTTAAAGGCAAACAAATATTTTCAGTTTTGTAGTTTTAGAATGTTGACAGTTTGAATTTCTTGCAAATTTTTGAAGATACATAGTTCGCAAGAAATAAGACAATCACCATTTTTTATCGACCATTTATATCATCCTTATACGAGGAGAAAATTAAGAGAAAAAGTTGGACCACTTTTTGAGAAAATTGTTTACAAATTGCACGCAAGTTGTTTCTATTAATTGCACGTTTACGTATTGCACGCAATTTGCGCAAAAACTAATTGTTTCTAAAAAACGTACGTGACTATAATTTAAAATGTCTTTGAACAACTGATTTTGTATTTGAAGTATGTTGTAGGAACATTACTCCTCGTAAACAGCAAAGAACGGTAAGAATTGATAGTGCTGGTCCCAGTTTTGGCGCAAACTGTGTTTTCATAAATAGCAAGCAACCAAAAATTGACATTGCAACAGTACAATATTGATGATCGGTATTTTTGTCAATCAAAATCTGTTGTAAGAAATATGTTTTTAGTAAGGGCCACGTAACATTTTTAAACTAGTGGTACTACAGAGTGGCACAGACTTTGTTTTACTACTTAGTTTTCTAATTTTTTTAGTCTGGGCTAGCTTCATCTTACTCTCCTTTCCAGCAGCAGCCTATCGCCAACCAAAATACATTTCTTTGAAATTTTGTTAATTTTTCGGTTTCCTAGTAGTAGAACGGAAATATTATTTTAAAAATATAAAAGAACAGTAAAATCTCATCAAAAATGGCAATTTTCTTTGAAAAGTTTGGAGCCGTTTTTAAAGAAATGGCGCTTAAGCGCTACTGTACATTCAAAATTTGAAGCTCTTTTTCACAGAAAATATTTGAGTTTTTGAAAAACTTCACTACACGTCATTTTAAGCAATTTAATTCTCAAATATAATAGTGTTTACAAATTGCTGAAAATCTCCATATTAGCGGCGTGAGAGATTTGTCAAAAAATTATATTTGTGTAACTTTTGAAAAAACAAAAAATACACCAAAATGAACTTAACATCATATTACAGAGTGCAATTAGCACTATCCGTTCGTTTAAAGAAAAAAAATGAATATGTTTCTGAGAAAATGGCGTTTTAGCATTTCATAAAGTGGTGAATTTTGAGCCACATTTCACACAAAACGTGATTTTTCGAGACTTTGTGTATTGCATTATTTAAAACACATGTACTCGTAAATAAAAGATGTGAACAAAACGTCCCAATTGTAAATGCTTAAGACGTGAGAGAATAGTCAAAAAAATAACATTTTCGTAAGTTTTGAAAAACCAAAAGAATAGAGCAAAATAATGTTCACTTCAACAACTAGAGAACATTTAGAAATATCCCGACCGAAAGTTTAAAGAAAAAAATTAGAGAAATGTTTGAGTAAATATTTTTAGCGGTCGCGCGGGTAGGATGGGCGGTCGTTTTGGGAGAAAAAAAACAACAAAAACTTTTCTGTATCAGGGGACCACAAATCCTGTATTTCTGTTGAAATTCCAAAATCGATTTTCCGCAGCATTACGTAACTTTCCCTACTCTACCTACATTACTCCGTATATACGTATGCATAAGGGAAAGTAAATATATTAGTAGTTCCGCATACGTGCGCTAACTTTTGAAATTTCAGATTGGAATATCCCGGTTTTCTTTTCTGAAATCTTTCAAGAGTTATCTGGTTGCATTGCAATAACGGGAAAGTCGATATTGTCGGTGGGTTTTGTTTCGCCGGACATCCGCATGGCTTCTTATCACACGCCACAAGAGTGTCATGGCTATTGTGGATTTTCCGTCCTTCGAAATTTTACGCACCTAGGATCTTATCCCCTGGGATCGCACTGGGGATTCAGAGGCTACCAGCGTAACTCCTCACACACCGAAGTGCGATTGTCGTAAGTACATCTCTAAATCGATAATTTTGCATTTAAAAGAAATTGATAATAGCATAACATAAATATTCGAATTAATATACACATTACATTCTTTTAACCAAATATTTTGACACAAACCTGTGAATGTACTGAAAACAACGCACAGCTCGTCGAGAGTTATTAACCGTTGAGTAATGAATACTGCAATGCCGAAATTTTACATTACAACTTTCGTGATGTAACCATAGATAAATAAAAATCAGAGTCTTTTTGCATTTCATGAATACCAGTGGCTTTGTAAATTCGACCCCTTTTTATTATGCTGGTGGATTAAAGTTACAGCAACATTATGTCATTTCTAAACGTGTCTTCAAAAGATAGCCGACTACAATAGCTGTTCATTGTAGTCATATTATCACGTTGCAGTGCAAATGTGTCTCTGAAAGAAATCTATTTCCCTTGTTCTGCCGCTTTAGAAACTGATTCATCCATCACTTCGTGATACCAGTGATATTATTTAAAAATTCGCCAGTACACTATAGAATTTATTACGTAACTCCCATAGCGATTCACTTTCGCTTTCAGCTTCAAAATTAGAATTGCATAAACAACGAATTTTAATTGAAATCGATAACACGGCAAACGCCAATTTCCGTAAAAATACATAGCTTCACTTCCATATTTGCTTCCGTCCTGTGTTGGGATTGATTTGTTTGACCTTTACGCTGAATGCAAGCACCATCTCCAATGTAACTATTTTATCTTTATTGTACACATACACGACATTGCTCTTTCTTATTCCAATTTTTATTAGGATATTTTAGAATATTTAAGTAGATACAAAAATCATAAATCATATAGTGGTCAACGTTTATCGCTTCACGTGGCATGGCAATTAACTTTCTTTGTGTCTGTGTTAATAAGTGATTTGTTATTCTTATTTTGGAAGCAATAAATAATCGTTTGGAAATTGAGAATCGTCTTCGTTTTCTTCTTGAAAGGTGTACCTAATACGAATAAACATGTTTCTTTTATTGAGAAAAGTTATTATGACCATGGTCTGTTGTGATATACTCTCTTCCAATAATAAAAATGGTGTCAGTTGTCTTTAAAAATTGATTCAGGGGCTTTCGGTAAAACGGCATGTAACGAAAACATGTAATACAATACTGCTTATATCTTTTCAACAGGACTACGTGCGAACTATGCTTTCGTTTGCTATCATGTTGAATTAAAGAAGACCTCTTCTGTTTTTAATGTTGTTCAGTCCCTTTTTAAATTTAGGACAACCACACTAAACACTGCCAAAAAGTTTTACATAGTAATCGTTCAACTGTAATGCGGCTGGATTGCACTTAACCACGTATTTTAAAATTCAGATATGTTTATGTTTAATTTGTAGATAATGTATATATTTTTGTATATATTACTTGTAGTTTTCTAGATATAACCACAGGTGGACTTTCATTGAATTCGGGACAGTATTGATTTATTTCTTAGTTTTGTAATTATGTGAAAATAATTTTTGTTTCAATGAAATATTTTTATAATTAAATTTCCAACTGTACCTGATGAAGGGGACAGAACGGTCTCCGAAACGTCGTAAGAATAGTACACAAATGAATTAAATTATTATGTAAAAGTGTTTCGCAATGTTTATTGTGGTTGCCCAAAATTTAAAAAGGTATTCAACAACAATTAAACAGATTTATATTGTGACGACCTATTTAAAACTTTATCTTAATAAATCTTCTTTTATGTAGGTTTTTAGTTTTTCTTCAGCCTTAAACCCAGGGATTCACTAGATATGGGCTGCATATATTCCCTTTCTTCACTTCATCTTTTCTGCTAAAAACTTGTTTTTTTATGAACTTGATATTTATTTAAAAAGACGAATTTGTACAAACAATTTAGTTTTAAACAAAAAAATATCTTCATAATTATTCTCGTAGTAGTTAAATGTTATTTTTTTCAATTGTCGAAAAAAATAGATAGTTCGCCGGTAATCAGATGAGCCCATTATTTTACCGTTTATTGCAACAAATTTTATTACACAACATTTACATTATACGTAACGGAGGCTATTTCTACAGACATATTTGTTTACATCTTGTGTTGCGACTGTTCTCCTTTTGTAATAAATCTAACTATTATCATTCTTCTCTCCTCCACTATTAGGATTCAACAGCATCATCATCGTTATTTTCTACCATTAAGGTCTACCATTAAGGTCTACCATAAGGTCTACCATAAGGTCTACCATAAGGTCTACCATAAGGTCTACCATTAAGGTCTACATTAAGGTCTACATTGTCTACATTAAGGTCTACCATTAAGGTCTACCATTAAGGTCTACCATAATTAACACATCCTACTTCAATGGATCGCCTTCCGCACGTACGTATAATTTCAAAAAGTGAAAAGTAGAAGATTGTTTTTCATTTATCAAAAAATGAACCTGGCGAGACAAGGAGCGGGGAGGACCACAGAAACGGATAACCACGCAAAGGACTAATGAGAAATGGTGGAAACTAATCCGGCACAGAGGGCAAAGTCCTCCGTGTGGAACCCACGCAAAATAAATAAATACTCTCCTAACAATTTTAACTCACGGGATGCGCTCGGCGCTAGCGCGCAAACACTCTCGTTTGTCACACGTCCTACCTCATCCCGCTGCGCGTCCACCGACGCTGTGGTGAAAATGAAGTGAGTCGCCGCAGTTGCGAGGGAAGAGGATTTCTCTGCGCTCTTTTCCTCTGCTGTATTCCGGGAAGTCAAATAGGTCACGCATTGTGACTGGTGCACAAAGATTGAGAATTCACCCACTCGTGAAGAGGCCAATGAAATGCGGCGTGTACTTACGCTGGTAAACGCATGAACTGGAGATGTTCACTCTATTGTAATTGTTCACTTATCTGCGAGAAACATTGAACGCCGATAAATAAGCATCACTGTTGCGTAAAACTACATATATGCACGGGACATGCGTTTTGTCATCAAGAGCTGATTCTAAAATCCAACCTCAACATTCATTTATTCCAGGAATAACAAGAATAATTTAATAGAGTGCCATATCACCAGCGCGGCACGTCGGATATTTTCTGCCCTTCGAAAATTCAACTGGGTTTTAACTTTCAGCTGCGTTTCAATTTGGCAAAGAGGGTTTTGAAATGCGTGCGTTAGTCACTACACAAGTCATCACGACGCGACGGAATCGTATGCGCAGCGGGTCGAGGTTAAAAACTGCTTAATTTTGACAGAGATTACGATTGTAAGCAACGATATGACGCTTTGAGATTTCATTATACCATGAATTTGGCGTAGTAAAATCATTCATGTTTAGTTTCTAGCACTAACTTCGTAAGAAGAGAAAGTGATATAATCGAGGGCCAAAATAAGAGATGAATTTTCGTCTCTCTATTGCCGGGCGCAGGTAATGAAAAAGTGAATAAACCCTGTTGTAATATATAGTACATTACATCCTCTAACGCGTGGTGAAGCCAGAATTCATGTCTTGTGGATCCGAGATACCGAAAATCGATGATGACAAAACGTCTGTCCATGACTGTCCGCGTCTCTCCTTCATTTTTTTTCTTCAATTTTTTCCTCGGACAAGAGGAGCGACGCTTGAAAGAACGGTGCGGGTCTGATTATCGTTGAAACTTGTAAATTTCCAAAAATTGCAAATACAAAAATAATGCGAGAATGTATGTGTTATTGAGCTCCACTTGTTTGGATAATATGTGAATATGTGGTAATGAATATTGTAAGAAGATTCTATAGCTCTGAAATACATGTCAACTAAATGATTCGGTTTTGCCAACACCTAAAAAAATTCAGCGTCATTTAAAATGTGAGTAAATTGTAAGTCTCAATTGTCTTCGTTGTATTTACTTTTATTATCAACGACGTTTGTAAACATCTAATGACAAACTAGTGTAGTTTAAACAAGGCTTACCATTACAGAAACGGGAAATTTAACACATAAAAGCAATAGAACGTGTGTCGCGGCGCGATCTTTTATGAAGCAGGAAGACCGCCATGAGCCACCCCGCGGGCCCTCTGCTGCCTCCTTGCAGAGGCCTGCGCGTCAGCGACAGCCTCCGTCGCCCGCCA
>BOPP01000025.1:9708963-9721964 GCA_017312745.1 Gryllus bimaculatus
CATGCACTCATTCATTCATTCATGCACTCATTCATTCATTCATGCACTCATTCATTCATTCATTCATTCATGCACTCATTCATCATTCATGCACTCATTCATCATTCATGCACTCATTCATCATTCATGCACTCATTCATTCATTCATGCATTCATTCATTCATTCATCCATCCATGCACTCATTCATTCATCCATCCATGCACTCATTCATTCATCCATCCATGCACTCATTCATACATCCATCCATGCACTCATTCATACATTCATCCATGCACTCATTCATACATTCATCCATGCACTCATTCATTCATTCATGCACTCATTCATTCATTCATTCATTCATTCATGCACTTATTCATTCATTCAGCCATGCACTCATTCATTCATTCATCCAACCATGCACTCATTCATACATTCATCCATGCACTCATTCATTCATTCATTCATTCATTCATTTCATTCGTCAATGACCCCTTGTGACGTACGACATTTCGCCAGTATTTATCAAATACTCAAAAATAAACAATAACTAACTTCGAGGTACCTTAGTGGTGCGCGCGCGCCCGTTAACCAAACCGCTCGCGTTAACAGTGAGGGCAGCTACCGATAGGGAGCGGCACTGTCATGCACTGCCATGTCGTCGGGTCTCATCACTGGCTGGCGGCACCCTAATATCCGGCGGCTTTGTCCAGCACAGGCAGGCATTGCACAGAGTCGCTTCCAGTCGAAGCCCAGTCTGAACCTACGTCATCGCGCGTCACGCGTCTGGAATGGCCGCGTTACGCTACGTGGAGACCACGAATCTCCCCGAGAGACAACCTGGTGCCCATTCCGCGGAACCAAAAAGGGGACCTTGGACCTACAACCTCACACTTCAAGATTACGACTTCACGGCAACAGAAGGCAAAGTTATATGTACTTTCTTATGAACCCTCACCTCATATGGACACATGTAAGTTTGTGTTGGCCGAAATAAACATGTCTTCTTAAAAGGACGTTGTTCCCATTTGCTAATACACAACACGTAGAGCACGTATGATATTTTTACTTAATAATTTAAATCTACTTAAAATACAATCATAAATTTCACTGGCTTTCTACTGAACAAATTATACAAAACAAATTGACAACTGAAGAATTTTTTATTACCACCATCCGAAGGAGACTATCTGCAAGGATTCGCAAACCACGAGTCCAGTTTGTACTCGTTTATCGCTGATATTTTGCATAAAAAACTCAAATACATTCATAAAATTGAATTGGTCAGCGGAACGTTCTCGACACCATCTCAGCAACTCATTATTTACAAATTTACTCAATAATTTCAAAGACCTCACCAGAAAGTCTTGCTCTTATTCACACAAATTTTATCAGTAGGCGGCCAATTCCGTCTTTCCCTCGCTCACATTTCGGTGGATGCTGTGTAGACATTGTTTTTCCGAAGCATAAATGAATACTTCGAAACCATTGGATGAGTTTAGCTTACAAACAGCGTTGTTGCTGTATTTGCGGCAACTCTGACCGGGAGGTCCTAGGGTCCGAGCTCTGATATTGGCGAATTTTCGACGCTCTCTGCAACTACGTCTAGGTCAAATTCAGTCGCTATCTGGAGGAGAATTATAGCGGCCGGTTAGTCTAATCGGTAGTTTTTCGTGGATTCTACAATGAACAACACGCGAATGCCAGAGCATACTCCCCAACTACCACACATGCTGGGAGACTAGTCGGTGGTTTAGAGATTGTCCTGGGTGGCTCTGTGTCCCACTGGAGACGACACCTTGAAGGGGAATCTTCCACGCGTGGACGAGCCTCCTCACCATCCAACCATCCAACGATGGATATACATCACCACCTCCCGTATGATACATTAACTGCATTATCGAGACTAATGACCACAGATGTCGACGGGACTATAAACCTGGCGTTAATTCAAAAAGTCGAACTTCGCATTTAGAGGCGAGTCTGGACAAATAGTGTACAGATGTCCTTTATGCATAGTATCCAGCATAAAAGAAATTTCAACCTCATATTCTTTTTATATTTGACAGTGAAGCTGGCAGTGTCTGAACGTCGAAAAATATGCCAGATTGTGATGCGGATTTCCGTCCCTAAAACAGCGTTATTTTTATTTTGCTTGGATGTTTCTCTGATTATAAATGAATAATACATCTCAAGGTAAGTTAAATATCTGGCGAGTTTACTTTCATGTATATTTTTGTCGAATAAGGTTTGTGCCCCGTACCCTTTTCCTAGTATCTTTTTTATACATAGTAAATCAAACTTTTATTCCGCTTAGTACCGCTCTGAAATTTAGCTTGTCTAAAAGCAACATTTATTTTCTATCAATACGCCAGATAGCAACTTCACCTGACCGGCCTGTCTCGGTACGACAAGCCACAGCCCGCGCCGCCCGCCCGCGGACGACTACATACCACATGGCGTTCCGTTCATCTTTGATAGCTATACCTTGCGTTCAAAATTACACAGCAGTCACATATAGAGTGACAAATAAGAGTGTACATTTTTATTAAAGATATCAATTATCTCTACTAGTACATATCCGAACGGAAGTCGATTCTATCAGCGAAAATTAGTAGTAATAGTAGTAGTGGTAGTAAAAGAGAATATTACTACATTTCGTAATTATTATCGAAGGTGGATATTTCGATTAATACCCATGAGTCAACTTCAAATACCAATTCTTACTTAATACGTGGGTGTGTAATAAGTACTGTATTTTAAATTCTAACAAATATACAAGACCTAAAGGAATATTATTACTTTTGCTAGTGCCGTATGTAAGAATTATGCTACTTCAAAACAAACACATTAGTTATCTTGGCATTAATGGCAATTTTATGCATAAGTCAACTTTCTCATTGACTAACAAGTTTTTAGAATATTGCGGAAGAAATATAGGCAGATAAATAAATCGCTGAATACAACAGATTAAATTTGAACAGTTTTAAAGTGCCAAAGTAGCACGTTCAAAGTATTATGTTACAAATGAAAGAAACTCTAGAGTATAATTTAGGTAGCTTTAAGGCAATTTGCATTTATGTTGTTAATATGAGTTATCGATGCATATTCAATAGAATTAATTCAGAGGCACCAAAATCAATGTATTTATCAGCAGCTGAACATTGAATTTTAATTAAAATTTTTAATTATTATGTGTCCTATTACGCAAATAAAATGGCTCATTCTACTTAATATATTCAAAAATAACACTATTATGATGCAGTATATTTGAAGCATTACGAAAAAACTATTTTAATATTTTTACTAACACAGAACACATTTCATGATTACCTACAATTCTGAAGTGGAAAATTGAAATGGCAGAAAACCGTCTAAGATAATGTTACTTCTCAAATATTTATTGAAATGAAAAAAATGTAATTTTATCTTTAACAATTTTTCATGTTCATATTCGTGATAAAATAGTCCAAATAACTTCAGACGCATAGTTGTCTAGACCTGTATCCTAATCATTTAATTACACAAAGAAACAATGAAATTTGCAGCAACTTAAAAAGCACCATACTGATAGATCTCGAGGACCTCAAAACGGAAATGAACTTCAATCACAATCATTACGGGACGTTTTATTTATTTTATGAAATTTCGGGTTTTCAGTTTAGAACCAATAACCACTTATGAAAACTAATACTATTTTTTTTCACAAACTTGCTGTAATTATTACAAGAAAATATTGAGGATGATATCTTAAGAATTAGTGCACTTTTGAAGTTTTTTATATATTTTTCAAATATTTGTTTCTAAATCCAATATTTTCCTACCAAAATGTTTCAAAATTTGAAGCAACTTTAATTTTAAAGTAAACAAATTTTATAAAAATATTGTATGAATTGATCCAAAATTACCAAATATTACAAAATAAGAGAGTGGGATGAGAATTTCGCCAGTTTCTCTCGTACGTTATTCGGCGCTCGGTCATACGTGAATATGCGGTGTCATAATCCACAATCAGTACACTACTGCATAATAAATATGAAATTTTCACTTTTGTTTATGTTTCCCTTTCAAGGGTTCGAGAGGTGTGAAATTGTAGAGATTGTGTTGGCCAGGATAGGCTCTAGGTTGACTTCACCGCAATAATATACTAATTTGTGTCGAGAGTGATAATCAGGCATGGTTCTTTGTGGGAGTCTTCTCTTTAAAATTAGATAAATATCCTTGAAAATTCAGAGATTCTTCCATTACATGTTTGTGTGTTGATATCATTCGTGAAAGTGAGTAGTTTCCAAACAGCCTCATAAGTGTGTAAATTGGCCATATCTCGTTTGATACATTGTGTTTGTGAAAACACTTAGAAGCGCACTCACATCTATTTTGAAAAAAACCTACAAATTGTGTTTTAAATGTAAAGTTATAAATACAAACCGAGGTCACCCCATCTGTGTTGCAGTAGACGCTAATGAATTGTCTAATGAAGTTTCTCGAAAACTCATGCATTTTGTGTGAAAACGAGTAGAAAATTCCTCTTTTTAGAACAACCAAAATGACATACTCTCAAAAACGGCACCAATTTGTTTTCTTTAATTTTGTGCAGGTTGTGCTAATACACAAAATATCCTGGCTTTTTTCTTCAAAAATTGCAAAAACGTATATTTTAAATAATCTCCCACATCGTTAATATTTCCATTAAGGGCATTAAGTCATTGCATTTGAGAGTTCAAATGGGTGAAATTGTTAGTGAAGTTCCTCGAAAACTTAAAAATCATCTGTGGAAATGAACATTAGTTTGCGCATGGTCCGAAACACTTATCTTATAGGATTAGGTTTTACTCTTCAGTAATATTTCTACATCATATTTCAATAACACAATTACTGAACCGAAAAATTAGAGAAAACGTGAAAAAATGTCTTTTAGGCCCTAATAGATGGTAGCTGGAAAGAAAGGTGAGGAAAACCGAACAGCTAGTATTGTATATTCGCAAGGTATAAGAAACTAATTAGCTCGAGAATGTCTATGTCATCCCACTAGTTTTTGTGGTTACTCTTCAACTACTGAATAAATGATATAAGTTTTTTTATTTGTATCTGGATTGTACTCGCAAAAACAGTTGTTTTTTTGCGAGATTTTGAGAACAAAATTCCATAATATATTTTAAATGCTAGTTAACACTTATGTGTTATTACGATAATTCATTTCTTATTCATTACTATTCTACCTCCTCCTCCAAGGACAGTTCAGAGGCGTGAAACAGAATCCACCGCAGAGCGTAGTAAACTGACGCAGTTTACCTGATGACCAATGTGCGGAAATATGTGATTTCCCTTTGGGAGTGAAATTCGTCGTGCATAATTTTGGAATCTCATTAGGATTTGCGGAAAAAGCTCAGCGCGGTCACCACGCAAATCGGTGTAATCACTTGTTGCTACGCTAGTTTTTATTTAAAATGCAAACGGAAAAAGAGCAATTTCCGTTAGTAATACAATGTAGCAGGAAGTGTATAAAGTACTTTTTTAGCATACACTTTCTAGTACTCTCAAAAAATGCGCAATATTATTTTTATGTTATAGTTAGTTGACTTTATTTTTTTACTGTTTATACTTCCGTGCTGCTTCGCGGAAGACAGATTAGGATTCCTTTGTTTGTCGTTTTATACAACTACCCACTTCCAAAGCCCTTTACACTGGTATTGCAACAGGTATCGCATTTTTTGGAAATATGTAATTAGGAATATTCTGTACCTACGAATGGTGATTTTTCTTGAGCACATTTAATAAAGATATTAATAACATATAAAAATTGTATAGGTTCCCTTTTTCAAATCTGTTTAACTTAAAAAAACGTTAGTTTTTAAAAAAATTCTTTCTGGGAGTAGTTCTGCTTCTATGAGTGAAAAGATCATGAGTGGAGACTCACCATTCAGAGCATCTTCGATACGATGTTTTTAATGAGTTGGGCTGCTACTTACCTGAAACGGAAATCATTTCAATTTTAAAATGTCGAATTTAATTCACACGCTGAAAAAAATAAAAAAAAATAACAGAATTTATTCATAGATCTGAGGTTGTTTTTTCTTTATTACTTAGTATATTTCACAACGCATTAGTTTAGTATATTTCATCAGTATATTAAGAAAGAATATGTGTTTCAAACAATATTTCATATATTGCGTGACAGTAGAACTTCAATTCTTTGTACTTCTATCAATTCTATGAAGAAAATCATGTACAAGAATGTTGAATATGTATGTTTAAATGGATAGTTCATATAAACATGCACTAATGCATTATATGAGAGAACGAAATAAAATATAATTCTTACAGTTGTGGTCCGCTCTAAGACAGGAAATTCAAAGGGTACAGAAACAATTAAAAAACTGAATGCAGAAGAACAACGATTAACCGTACCTAAATTACACGTGTTCTCCAGTAACTGTGCTCACAAAGTTGGAAAAAATTACGAAATAGGGTTAATTAAAAGAAAAGTCGACAGATCCAACAGGAGGAGGCGCATAAGCTTGCACCTATACCTTACCTAGGTTCTTAGAGCTCAGAGACACAAGTTGTAGTTCCCCGAAAAAATGCAGGCTCATATTCAATAAAATATTCTAGGAATGATATGAAGGAAATATTCATATGCAACAAAGAGGAACTTCTTTAACTATCTGTCACTCTTCTCGGAAATTGACTCGTAGTTTCTTCCCTTCGTTTTCAAACAGCTTACTTCACACCTCTGATTTGTTTTCGTCTAGCGTTATACGAATATAGTCGTTCCGAGCTCTGAACATGATTAAACTTTAAGGTACCATTCTTTTCTAGAGGAAAAAGAGTAGTTTATAAATCTTTCTGCAGATTGGGGTGAACGAGTTCAAAAACTTTCGGGTGGGTTTGGTGAGGGTGAATAGATCGTGCGTTGAACAAAACTAGTGGTACAAAAATAGCATTACTTTCTCGCCCGTACATTCTCGCAAAATTACGAGAAAAGTACTAAAACTTTCGAAAATTTTTATATTACCTTATTTCAAAATTTGTCTTTAGGGAACATATTGCATTAAAGAAAACATCTCTATCTTCATAATGGTGGTTATAGAAAGTTGCCAACAATTTTTGAACTTTTGAAATTTTCGAAAAATGAGTGTTTTTAACGGACATAAATCCTGCAATATTTTCGTAAATGTCCTTCACATTATCCAACAGCAATATTTAATCAAAAGAGATTGTCTTTTTTTAAAATTTCGATAATGTCCTTAGGGCTTCATGTAAAGTACTACATCAAAATTGAAATATCGGTTTCAAATTCAAAGAGCCGAATCTTGTTCTATTTGGGAATATCAAGTTTGAAGAAAATTGGCTGAACAGTTTAACCGGTAGCGGTGTTCACAGACAGAAGTATGTTTTGCCGTCATACGATTTTTTCGGTATCATGGATCAACTAAACATTGATTTTGGCTACAGTAGTTGAGAGAGAATTCTTTTTCTAAATTTAGGAACTGGATTTATCCACTTTTTCGTTACTAGTTCCCTGTAATAAGGGTTTTCTGCTACTAACTCGCCTTTTTTTTCGCGCCGCATTACATAACTTTCTCCCTGCTTCGTAGCGAGAAAGTAAAAGTGACATTTTTAAGGTCTTATTATCTGTAGGATACACTTCTGAGCTGTCAGCTGCGAAAATAACATGGAAAAGACATTATCTGATATTGAATGTGCTCTTCTTGACTGGTTTATACAGAATTGTACTAAAAAAAATTATGTTTTTTGAGCTAATGATATACGAAAATAGAAAATGGTTGAATTAAAATTTAAAAACTAAGGGAACATTTAATGCTTCCCAAGGCTGGTTATTCAGGTTCAAAATTTGAGGCGGTATGAGTCAGCTGGACGTCCAAGGTAAATATGTGAGTGTAGATGTGATACCATCATGTTGTTCAGTGAGCAATTCAATTCATTGCTTTCGACATTTAACTTCTCCCTTCCCAAATGTATTACGTGGACGAGTCAGGTACATTCTGGAATATGCTAATCCTCACTCACTCAATGGTGGACACACATCTAGTAAGGAACGACTGACCATAATGACGTCTTCAAATGCGACCATCACTCACGAGATCAAATTACCCTTAATGGGAAATTTAACGAACTAAGATCTTTTTAAAGGAACCGAAATGATATAATGGACTAATACAATCACCCAAAAGCTTAGATGAATCAGATTATTTTCGCGAATAGTGTTTCAACGTTCCAACCACGAAAAACGTAACAAAATCTTAGGATGAGAAAGGAAAACGTAAAAGAGCTGTTCTTTTGCTTGATAATGCCCCTTTCTATCCATCAAAATCTACCTTGAAAACAAGCGATGGACATACTTGTGTCTAATATCTACCTCCTAACGTGTCTTCCTCAACACAGCCAATGGATCAAGGTTCGACTTGTTATATTGTATTATTTATATGATATTGTGTATTATTTATATGATATTGTACACACATATGTGACTCGCTAAATAGAAGTGTCTCGATTAACCATGGTTTATATTTATCCGTGGAAGCCCCTTTTAAAACGACAGATAAATGCAATTGTGATAATAATATTGTGAAGAATCCAACTGTACGGCATAATTACTAAGCTAATGAGGAATGTTTATTCAGCGTACAACAAAGACCGCAGGTTCGTCGCGTTCGGGTACCTTGGCAGCCGAATCGACACGAGCGGCTTCAGCTCCAGCAGCATCGACAGAAACGCCCCGTTAAAATGGATAGAATTACCGTCCGCGCGAATTGTCTATTCAGGCGTCCAAACAGCCCTTGTCCCACATCGCCAGTACACGTCACATGCGGGTGACATCACTTGGCGCCGCAGTTGGAAGCGACGCTAGACGGCGCTGCGGTTCATACCCCGGTAGCCCCTTTGCCTGCGCATTCGCGCGCGCAAATGGGGCGGAAAGCTTCCGAAATAGATTTCCCGGCGCCCTTTGTACTCGAGGGGAAGCGGACCGATTGCTTTCGATGTACCTCTACGTGGCCGAAACCAACAAAAGTCCTGTCGCGTGTGGTGGCGTCCGGATGAGACGAACACAGACTGAGTTTCTGAGAAGGGACACGACCCGATTGGATCCCGCGGTCAACTTCTCGTACACATCCCCCAAAACGCATAGGTCGATTGCATTGCGTTTCCTCGTGAGTGCAAGGATGAGCTCACCCAGCTACCACTGCTTCGGAAGTCCCGTAATCACTTTCATATGATTAAAATTGTAGTCAATAATATCAGAACCACGTTCATCTGATTTCTAGTAGCATATTTATGACTTTTCGGAGCACTACCAACGTTCATAACCAACACTTACAGTGTCTGGAAACAAAACTTAAAACCTCTCATCGCCATCATCGTCTTAACGTAGGTACTGGTAAACGTACCTCCGTACAATTGCACACAGGCCTACGTGGCCCCAGAGGGAGGTGAAGGTAGGGCTACGTATATCGCTACAAGGTGGCTGAGTGTCAAGCACAACGCTTCGGCCGCCTTCATACCCGGGGAAGATTCGGGGGGTAAACATACATAATATACTCTGTGCCAAAGATTCTGCCATTTCCACTCGACTGTTGTGAGACAACATCCATTTGTCTAATTTGTCCAAACCTAACTCTATTGATTTCATCTCCCCTCTTCCTCATAAACAATTGCCAGGAGGCTCTTAGTCTATGACTTCTGAAGAAACCCAAAACCAAAGTGTGTTCACTGGGAAGAGTGTGAGACACCTGACCGTGGAATGTAATTGGGCGACTTTGGAGAGGGTTTGTGCTCGGTCATGTAACTTTTCTTAACGAAGGAGCGATACTTTTCTAAAAATCTGAAAATATTTAGTACTTTTGATCTCTTAAGTAACTTTTTTTCATCAATAGAATGACCTTTATATGACGCCTTTATTTAGTGCTCTTGAAGAAGAATGTGTCTGAGCTCGATCTGGAATTGAGAATTCAATGTGGAACTCCAGTGTTAGGTAACGATGTAATAGTTATACTCAGCCATGAATTGTCGGCATTTCACAGAGTGGCAGATGTGTGCATTCTGTGCTGCACAGATATCTCTCTGAATGATCTCTATGAAATAAACTTATCTAGTTTTGCAATATCAAATTTGCTTTTGTTCCATTTGTTTAACTAACTTAACTGATTAAACTTCTGCATATTTCGTATTATAATTAAAGTTAGACTATTCGCCGACGATTGCATAATATATAGGAGTATTGGCTCGTCTGAATTTCTTCGTTAATATATCGCTAGGGGAGTATTGCTCCTTTGCTATATTCTGAGTAAAACTTTCCTTGATATTCGTGTGAAGTGAATCCGTGTGAGTCCTGTTCTCTGATTTCGATGAGAATATCTTCACATCTTTTTCCATTTTTCCAATGATATAATTCTTAATTAATTAGTTTGTTTTGAAATATTGATGTTTCCTCCCGCTTCTTTTCATTAAGACCCCTACTGCTTCGAATTTATGTTCTTTATCACGTAGAGCATTTTTTAAATTTTTCCTCCTGCAATAAGAAATATCTCGTTATTTTACCCCCTTAGCATTGCGAAACTACAGTGAAAACTTCACTGACCTTTAATACAGATGTCTATTTAAAGGAACGAAATGAGGATAGGAAAAAAATACTACATAACGCTATGGTATTTGATTGAAATATAATTAGATGTTACCTTTCGAATACCTTTTTAAATTGTTTTATCTTCAGAACACACAGCTGTATTACACGTGGGCTACATGAAATACTCATACACCATAATCATTAACAGTTAGAAAGACAAAAAGTGAACAGTTCGAAAAGAATTTGCAGAGAAGGGACTCAATTGAAGTTTTCAGAACATGGATATACAACAAAATGTGTCAAACAACAGTTTGTCTTAAAGTTTGATTACGTTAAGTTATATCAGTTGTTAGAAATTAATGTCAGAATAAAAGTTTATAGCCCTCCGACGTTAAATACATCGGACACACAAAGTAGTTGAAACCGTTTTGAAATAGATGAAAACGAAAAACGAAGAATCTAAATGTTGCGGAGGAATGTAATTGTGTTGGTGAGAATTGAGAAAGAAAATGAAAATAAAAACGGGTGTGAAAAGAACTTTCTGTTCAATTTTTGTATGCGAGGACCATGTTTTAGCATCTTAATTTTTTAAAGTAAAGATTTACAGATCACGGAGGAATTAATTCCCGGTTACGAATTACAGTAACGATGGCACGATTATACGGTGATTTAGTGTATGGCAGGTATACTAACATATTAACAGAGAAATATGTAATTGTGCTTGCTTATGCAGTCGTTAACGATGCCGATAGTTATTTACATGACTTTTAGGGCTACGCTTGCTAACTTCTCCCTTGAATTGATCAATCGATTAGTGATTTTGAGACCTCACTATTTAAGTCATCTAGGTCCCCGTAAATACAGTGCATGATTTTATCGCAAGAGGTGGTCTAGGAAATTCACGGAAAACTGTTCCAGAACATCCGCCCAGATTTTATCGCGGCATTTTCTTGTCCACTACCTCTGCCCTTTGCTCAGCTGAAACGAGGAAAATATTCATGAAATTCGATTTAATTATAATAGAATTAGAAGATAAGATAGAAGCATAGATAGAGAGATAGATAGATTAGATAGATAGATAGATAGATAGACTAGAATAGATAGATAGATAAGATAGATAGATGATAAGATAAGATAGATAGATAGAAGATAGATAGCATAGATAGATAGATAGATAGATAGATAGATAAGATAGATAGAATAGATAGATAGATAGATAGATAGATAGATTTATAAAGTTCAGCTTTGGCTAATGCTCGGTGGCAAACATTTGATAAGAAATTAGAATTAGAATTACCAAAAACAATGTTAACATTTACAATTAGCAGTTTACTATTACAATGTAGGGTGGGATATAATAGTTCCAATATTATTCTAGCTACTCTAAATTTCACTTCTAGTTACCAATAACACTTCACTACACTACACTACACTGCACACCCCTTCTACTACAACTCCACTCCACATCACTTCACTTTATAAGGGCCATGACGATAATAATTATGACGAATAATAATAAAAATCTAATAGTAAATAAATATATTAATAGTAATATTAATATAGTAGTAATAATAATAGTAAAAAAAATTAATAATAATAGTAATAATAATAATAGTAATAATAAAGATAAATGTCTCAGTCAGTGTATATTCAGAATGTCTAGAGGAATGAAGTAATTTTAAATTTGTCTACATAGAAGGAAGAGCCTCTAAGTGCTTCTGCAAGAGTTATTCCAATCTACTATAGTGCGATTCAACAAAGGAAACTTGCCCCTACATCATTCCTTTGCTTTCTACATCGATTTTCCAAGGATGCTCTCTGCTTTTATAATCTGATTTCTGTAATCTTACCGATAATTCTGCCATGCTGTGTCCCCCTCGTATGCTTATACATTACGCCAGAAACGCGGCCCGTTCCCTTCCTTCTTAGATAGGACTCCCATTTTCTGCTCGTTCCGTTCCCACCAACCGCCACGGATTTACAAACTTTGAAGGCCCATTTTTGAATTTTATTCTAACGCTTCGAAATTGCCCTTTTCCTGTACGGCGTCCCAGCATTGCCCGCTCCCGTATTCTAATATTGGACGTACCCAAGGTGTAGATGTGCTAGGGATCGCGGGCAGTTTGGACTACTATTTTTTAGAAGACGCATTACAAAGGCAGCGGCTCTCCAGGATTGTTAACCGTATTGTTAATATGCATCCGACCAACCTAAGTCGCTTCGCAGGGGAAAAAACCCCCAAAACCCAAATACTACCAGTTTTTTACACGTGCGATATAATATTGGGTCCTAATTCATAACCTGGCAGCGTACGTTTCCGCAGCGGGACTTGGTAAAAGCAAAATGAATTTACGCTTTTCCGATTTAATTACTCTTATTCTGCACGCCCAGTCCCATAGAACAGTTGAGATCCTCCTGTAAAACATTTTCCGTCCT